>PITA01000336.1:5561-299551 GCA_004023965.1 Spilogale gracilis | reverse complement strand
GAGAAGCCTTCTGGAGCTAGTAGGTTGTTAATCAGCACGGCATCAGTCTCCTCCAGGTGCTATAACAAACACGATGACCTCAAGCAACACACTTAGTATCTGCTAGCCCTGGAGGTCCTGAGGCCAAAGTGGGCCTCCCTGGGATAAAGCCAATAATGTCAGCCAGACTGGAGGCTCCAGGGGAGAATTTCCTTGCCTTTTACGACTTCTGTAGGCCACCTGTCTCCCTTGGCTTGCGACCTGTCCTCCATTTTCAAGGTCAACAGCATATTCATGCGTATCCCCTTCTCTGACTCCAGCCCTCCTGCCTCTCTTTTATAAGGACCCTTGTGACTACACTGAGGCCACCTGGATAAATCCAGGTTATTCTCTCCATTTCAAGATCCTTCACTTAAAGTCCCTTTGGCTCTATACAGTAATACAGTCACAGGTTCCAGAGACAAGAATATGACTGTGTTGGGGCATTAATCTGCCGACCACAATCATATAAAACAACTGAAACGGAGGTAATCAGACACATGCCAGCACATAAGCCCCTAGTAAGTGTCAGGCTGCCTGCTTTCTTGCTCAGCCCAGTGCTGAGGTTCCAGAACTTTCATAGTATCCCAATCCCCTCTACTACCATAGCTGAGTTTCTGACTCAGTAGGTCTGGGCTGGCGCCTATGATGGACCATACATGCCACTGGATGTCACAGCCATTGAACGCATACCACCAAGAGCAAATGGCTTTGGAGTGATAATGATGTGTCGGTACAGGTTCATTGAATCTGACCAACGTAGTCCTTGGTGCAGGCTGAGAGTGGGGGCAACTGTGCAGGGGGCTTATGGGGTATCTCTGTCCTTTCTGTTCTATCTTGTTGTGACTATAAAACCACTCTAAAAATAAATCGTATCTATTAAAAACAAACAAACAAACAAAATGTAACCAGGCAACAGACTGAATTTGTCCTGGGGGCCATAATTTGCCAACACTTGCTTAATCCTATCTGCTGATCCCCACTCCCCAGGCCTGCATTTTGCTTCAAAATTCATGACCTCCCCCTCCACCCCTGCCCAAGCAGCCCATGCACCCCCTGCAAATGGCTATCCAGGTAGGTGCAAACTTAATTCCAGAAGAGATACGGTATCAGACTGGACAGACACAGGAATGTTGGATGGGATCTAGCAGCTCCTTCCCACCTATAAGCAAGAATTCCTGGCCTGAAGGACAAATGGTAAAAGTGGGTCTTGAGGGTGCAGAGAAAAGTCGGGGTCCCGGGCTCCAGCCAGCAGCCGATCAAGCACCGCAGCCCTTACTCGAATCCCTGAGTGGCCATCGCCGAGTCAAAAAGGGGTTAATAGCCAAACCTGAAACTGCAGTTTTAGCTCCAGTGCACCTTTAGAATAACAACCTGGGTCTGGATTAGCATTCGAGAAAAATAACCCCTCAGGAAAGTGTTCTCTAATAAAAGGATCTTATTTCCACTCCACCCTGCACCTTTCTTTTCTTTTTTTTTTTTTTTCCCTCTCCTGAAGGCTGAAACAAGCTCAGAAGGCTGTCGAGCACTGAGTGAGTGATGAGTCAACTATGGAACCAAACAAGTTTGCTCCCCTTTGCTTCTGGACACCTGCAACTGATCGGCTGGGTGGGAAGGGCGTGGCTTGTGAGTGGGCGGGGACGCTGCCAGACGCTGTCGCGTGCAGGCACCCAGGCAGGCCCAGTTGGTCCCAGTCCCCAGCTTTGGCACTGGCACGGGCACTGTGTGCTTCAAAGCTTTGACCTGAACTGTGCAACTGCCAACTGCCCCCTTCAAGTAACTACTTATGCCCATAAAACGCTTCGTGCCGTAAGCTGGGTGCTTAGATGAAGAGACGCCCTAGGGATCGTGCGTTGGGAGGCGCGAGGTATCTGCGGGCTAATATGTTCCACCTTCCCCACTCCTGTCAGCTGCCAGCAGTTCTCAAGTAGTAAAGCTGAGAGTGGAGAAGTTATGTTTCCCATGTTATATTAAATCCTATCACATTGAATCCTCACCTTGACTCTATGAGAAGGGGATTCTTATCCCCACTTTACAGATGATAAAACTGAGGCTTAGAGAGAGAATGATTGTCCAGTGACCCAAAGCTAGTAAGCAGCAGAGACAGAGCTAAAAGTGATCTCTCCTGTCTCTCCGGACACTGCTCCCTCCACGGCACCAACTGGGAAGTACTTCCACTCTGACCTGGAGCAGCCCATGAGAATCCGGAAGTTTCTAGGAGAGTGGGAAGGGGCATGGATGCTGGGTTGTAGCCTGGAGTAGCTCCCGAGTAATTGTGGGGCTCCAAATCAAATCCAAATCCTGATACCACCCTCCCATAAACCTAATCTGCCAAGTTGGACCCAAAGCCAAATGCAATTCTCAGACCCCATGTGCGATTACCAGGTTGAACTTGTTGGGATATGGACTACATAGATTCATCTCAGATACTGCAGTCAGTGAGGCTTTAAATACATATTTACTATCATTTTACTCATTATTACTCCTAAACATTTATGCCCAGATTGAAAAAAAAATTACACCCAGCCTATTTACACTGAAGGAACCCAGTCATCTGAGAGAAAATAGAATATATGACTGCAATCATATGGGGGGAAATAGAATAAAAGCATGAAACCCTCCAGCATATACTAGAGGCTTTTAAAAGTCCATATGCTTTGACCCAAAGTTCTAGATTGCTTTCAAACATGGCCGTGGTTCTCTGCCGCCCCCCCGTCCCCGTCTTCATGTCCTTTGCAATGTGACTTTACAGCTCCTCCCATCTGAGGGTAGAGTCTATTTTCCCAGTCCTTGAGTCTGGGCTGGGCTTGTGACTTTCTTTAACCAATAGAATGTACCAGAACTCGTGGTGTACTGATTGCAAGCCTTGCACACTCTGCTTACTCTGCCCAGTCATCATGTGACCAGCCGGGGCAATCCTAGCTGATGAGACCACGTGATGCCCTGATGAGCTGTCCTAGGTGATTCCATCTAAAATAAGCTGACCTCCACCCCATCTATTAGATAACTACAGATGTCTGATTCAGGTCAGTCTAGATAGTAAGAATCACCTAGATGAAGCCAAGCCAAATTGCTGACCCCAGAATTATGAGCTCAACAAACAATGGTTAAGTCACTAAGATTTGGGCTAATTTGTTTTTGCAATAGTTTTATGATATACTCAATAACTTTTATTTTTTTGCTAGGAATCCCTCCTAGTAATAGTCAGAAATTCCAACAAAATATGTACACATGGAAAATCTCATCTCAGTGTTAATTAAAAACAGCAAAACGATGGACACAAAAACTTGTCAAAAATGGGAAAATTTGAGCATCAAGAAGGACTTTTACTGTCATGACTAAATTCGTGAGGTAATAATGATAACGATTTTTGAAAATTCATTGCTCCTCTTAGCATATACTAGGAAACTAATTTTAAAATAATTAGTAAATAGAGATTCAAATATTTGTTCTTTCCTTACAAAATGTCTTTCAGGGTACCAAAGAGTTGGTGAGAAGAAGTTTATAGAATTAGTCCAGCTACTATATGAAAAAAAAAGAATTAAAATATCACTATATTGCAACTCCTAACAAATGAATGTATCTAGGCATTTGTAAGGTTAATGCCATGGAAAGGAAACAAGCAGATCTCACGTATCCCCTTTTGGAAATTTGCAACACTGTCTAGGAAGTATTCCTAACAAAAGAATTGAACAGAAATCTGATAGACCCTCTAGTTCTAATTGCCAATGTACAAAAAATGGAGGGGACACAGGAACATGCCGAATGACACTGTAAAAACGCAATTGGCAAGAACAGACTGAGAGAGATGTCATCTGGGAGAGAAGAGCCTGTTTCTTCCAACATAAGTTGCAAAGAAAAAAATAGAGATGGAGAAGATGGAGAGGAATTTTGTAGATGAAAAGAGGCTTTAAAGATTTATCAATCGATTTCAATAACAGTAATAGTTATGAAGCAGCTGGGGAAATTTGGACCCCAGATGATAAGAACTATTATCAAATTACAATTACCATCTAAAGAATGGAATCACACCATTTTATACTTACTGGGACTCCGTGGTGCGCTCGGTGTCTTCTGAGACCTCAGGCTTTCAGGTCTCATAGCAGCTCCAGAGAAAGTAGCTCTCAGTCTAATTTCTCACTGAGGCCCCAGAGGCATGAAGGACTTTCTCTGAAGGTCACTCCATGGATGGGCCATCAAAACTCGTGCTCACCTAGGATGCAAATTCATTTAGCTCGCTTGCTGGGATAGCAAAGCACTGACTTCTGCCAAATTATTTGGTATATTACGTGGAAACATTTGGCCTATTGTGGCAGATTCTCTCGGGGACGGACTAGGGAGTATTTTAAGATGATAATTATAAAGGCATGGTAACAACTTGGAAGTATGTTTATGATTAAGCACTCACAAAGTTTTATATGCATTCCAATTCTAACTACATTTCTAAAAAATCCCTCAGGCCAACTGGAAACAGGGTCAAACGACAGACATATTGCCTGAGCATGATAAGATTTGGGTACATTTTCTTTTGACTTTGCAGTTTGTTCTTCAATACTCTTTATTTCTTGATAATATACAAACATCCAGAAAATGTTTTCTGACCCAGGTTTTATTCCTGTAGGATTCGAATTTCTGTTGGGGTAGTGTATTAATTTCCCCACTGTCACTGTGACAAATTGTTACCAATTTAGTGGCTTAAAACCACACATCCTTGGGCACCTGAGTGGCTCAGTGGGTTAAAGCCTCTGCCTTTGGCTCAGGTCATGATCCCAGGGTCCTGGGATGGAGGCCCGCATCAGGCTCTCTGCTCGGCAGGGAGCCTGCTTCCTCCTCTTTCTCTGCGGGCCTCTCTGCCTACTTGTGATCTCTCTTTCTCTCTGTCAAATAAATACATGACAATATTTTTTTAAAAAATGCACATCCTTATTATCGTACAGTTCTGGGGGTCAAAGTCCAAGGTACAGTTCACTGGGCTAAAATCAAGGGATCAGCAGGTCTGTGTTCCTCCTGAAACCCTAAGGGAGACTTTGTTTTCATGTCTTTTCGAGCTTCTAGTGGCTGCTCACATTCCTTGGCTTGTAGCTCCCACCCTCCATGTGTTGATCTAATGGTCCACCTCCTCTGACTCTGACCTTCTGCCTCCTTCCTGCAAAGACCTTCGTGATTACATTGAGCCCAGCTGAATAATCCAGGATAATCTCCCCATCTCAAAATCCTTGATTTAATCTTACCTGCAGAGGCCTTCTTGCTGCGGAGTGGAACATAGTCAGCACAGATGTGTCTAGGATACCATTAGGATTAGTAGGACTGCCAATAGGATTAGTATTTGCTCATGAAGAGGCCAATTCCCACCAGGGGTTTGGGAGCCCCACTCAGGTCAGCTGAGACCAAACCAATCCCCAGACCTACAGCTTTCTGTAATTGCAGGAATTATTAGATAAAGGGTTCCTAGAGTCAGAAGTGTGAGGCAGGAGCTGGGGGGTTCTTGCAGTCACCCATGGGCTGATGGGAATATGAAGAGAGACCCCTTGAGTGCTTGGAGCTTAGAAAGTAGCAGCCTGGGAGCCAGGAGTTCCTCTGGGACACTCACACCGCTGTGATGGGGACAACCTAGAGAGATAGTAAAGGCCCCAATGTCAAAGTATTGGGCTGTTTGGGGGCCAATAACATTGTTCGACTCCATACCGCATTCAGTGGAAGCACTTGGGCCTCCAAATCATCTGGAGATTCTTGGGGTGAGAAAAGCATTCTCTGGGTCTTCTTTTCTTCCCCATCACTGCCATCTCCAAGCTCATTTCCCCTGAATCAGTCCAGTGAACAAGGGTCTTGCTGTTTGCCCACAGGCTGCCCTGTGCACTGAGGCACACAGCTGCTCTCCCTTGATTTCTCCAGAAGCACCATCCACCCAAGACTCAAATTTGAGGCTCAGAAAAGAATTATAGCACCAAATCTCTGAACAGATTCAAATTGGACAATGGACCTTTCTATCCTTACAAATCAATCTGTTTCATTACCATGTGTCTTTGGCCCTCAATCTTGCTTTAGACTTCCTTATCCTCTGTCCTCCTGCCATCACTCTTCAGTTTCCTCTCACCTTTGAACTCAAATCTCTGCACTTTTTAATGTGGATGAATTCATCCCTAACCTCCGTGCCCCCCAACTTCACCGCATCACTGAAGATGAGTTCATGGCTGTGTCCTACCATGCCCTGGCCAGTCCACTCCAGCAGCAACAAACTAGACATAGGCTTTGAAAGGGGATTTTTCTTTCTATCTCTTCTGTCTCTGTGAGAGAAAGGGAACAGTACAGAGGTAGATTTTCTGTCAGAATGTATGTTGTATCCTGTAGGTGCTTTGGGTTTTTATTTAAATACCAATTCTCCTTCTCACCTTATTTGGACAACAAGATAAGGAAAGCAGCAATTTAGGAACCAAAATGCCCATTTTCCAGTCCCATCATTGCCAAATGACCTTGAATAAGTCATTTCACTTCTTTGAGACTTGGTTTCCCCACTGGTAAAGAGCTTCAAGTATGTCTCACAGAACTGTCATGATGCTTAAATAAGAAAACATGTGGGAAACTTTAAGAGTGGCAAAAGACTATAGATGAATGGAGGATTGTTAGTATCTTTGGCAAGAAAATTACTATTTATGCAGTTGATGATCAATCAACAAGGTAAGTTGTTGTTTGGTTGGCTGGTTTTCCCACACTGTGCCTCAGAAAGTTGAGTGATAAGAAAAACCAAAACGAGTTGAGTAAATGGTAAATTTGGCCCATGCTGATTTGAGCGTGAGGCGGTCCTGTTGTCAGGTACAGACGGACCACCCACATGTACAGGCTTATGGGGCAACTGTGGGTGGTCTTGAGAGACTAGTGGCATTTTCCAGTTTCAGAGAAAAAGAAGAGGGTGACGGTGCCACCAGCTGGACCCATGTGGAGGCTGAGGTCCTGGGACTCGGCCAGGCCTTCTTTTTGCTCTTTCATGTCAAAGCCAAACCAGGACTAGTAAAATACAGGGTGATGCTCCTTTTTAGGTTTGGGGTCACTATTCATTGACAATTAAAAATTATCGTGTTGCCTGTAACTTAGCAACACTAACCTCCAAGATTTCCTGATTTCTTTATTATTATTTCTGTCCTTTTGTTTGTTTTTGCTTTTAATCAATAGGTCTTTAACTAAAGCAAGTTCTTGATGATGGAAGAGCTTGAGATGCTTCTTAAAATAAAGGATCATGGAGTTGGCCAACTAATTTTGGGAAGTAGACCGTTTCCATTAAAGAAACATACTGTGTGTTTGCATTTTAGAATTCCAAAGAAGTCCTAGAGTAAATAGGTCAGTGTTTTGCAAACTTATTCTTCTTATCCTTTCACTCAACTTTCTTATTTCTAAAGAACACTTCTTAGCATCTAGTAGAGATAGTTTCCAAACAGGATGATTTGAGGACTGCTGCTTTGGCTGGACATTTCTGTGTGCCCACAGATCTATCTTCATCCTTCTTCCTGCTGTTCTGTGCTTCAAGAGGCTGACTTGTCTGAACTGCATCAGGAGTCTCTTGCCTATTGACTTTTAGTCGGGTTCAATCAATGGGAGGCTATATGAGGGCAGGCAGAGAGTGAGGTCAAGGTATTGATCTCCCTAGTCCATTCCTTTCAAGGATGCCGCCTGTTACCTTCTGAAGGTCATGTGGCCTTCTGTTCACAGTTATTCTCTCCAGGTTCTAGTAAACAGTTCTTCTTCCTACTCCTTTAGGCCAAGAGTGGTACCCACTCCCCTACATTGCTAATCCTAGGTCCCTCCTCCATCCTTGGTCAGTTGTCCTTAACTCTGTCCATACCTTGGTAAATTGCCCCTAGAAAATACTTTCTGAATCACTTCATTTGCATATACCCCGCTTTTCTGCCAGGATCCCGACTAACACACTGCTTTCAGTCCATAGGAGGCCAAAAAAAAAAGTCTAACATGGCAACATAAGAGAAATATTTTAAAAGCTAGTTAATAGGGGCACCTGAGTGGCTCAGTGGGTTAAAGCCTCTGCCTTCAGCTCAAATTCATGATCTCAGGGTCCTAGGATCGAGGCCTGCATCAGTCTCTCTGCTCAGCAGGGAGCCTGTTTTCTCTACTCTCTCTGCCTGCCTCTCTGCCTACTTGTAATCTCTCTCTCTGTCAAATAAATAAATAAACCTTTTTAAAAAAGAAAACCTAGTTAATAGCCAATTGCAGTTAGAATCCTGTAAGATATGCAAAACAGAGCATAGACTGAAACTCCCTGAAATGGCTCAGCCTAATGTTGCTGGGCCATTAGCTTCTGTCCTGACCCATCATGCATTACAATCCCATAGCCTTGAAAGGGCTCTGAGAGCCAAGGCCAAGTCCACCAGTGCCCGGCCATATCCTTAGCTATTGACAAAGACTTCTGGTTCCTTTTAGGATGGTCAGACTCTAAGTCAGAACATCAGGTAGGAAGCTTAAATTTTTAAAAAGCACTTTTGATGACAGACTGATGAAAAGCATTTTCAGTGGATTCTCCTTTATAACTGGCACACCCCATGGGTTTCCTTGCCAGGATTTTCTGAAGATGAATGAAAAAGCAAATTCAGTAGATAGACCTCTTGTCTTTTGTTGGTTATCAAACACGTACTAAAAAACCAAAAACCAAAAAACAAATACCTACCCAGTGCCAGCACTGTCAATGCAAGAGCCAAGGGACCAGGTGGAAGGAGGAATGGAAACCAATGAAAATGCTGGGTTCGTCCCTTGAGGAATTTGCAGTATCATTAAAAGAAAATGTATATTCTCAACATTTTAACCCAAACATGTAAAGCTTAAGAAATGGTTATTACAAAGAATATAGATATCTAATGTAGGTATAAAAAATATATTTTATTGAAAGTTGAGGATAGATTTTGTGTGTCTGTGTGCATGTCTGTCTATGTGCATGCTAAAAAAAATGAGCACATTTAGAAGCAGGAAGGAATAAGGAAAGGAGTATGAGTTTTAGAGTTGATTATTTGGGTTAATTTGCATGACCGTAGATAAATGATTTAATCCCCCTAAAACTGCCTTGTCTGAGAAAGAAATAAAGTAAATGAAATATACCATATACACAGGTAGAGGGGCACAGCTGTCAAGAAGATTCAGTGAAGTCAGATAAACAAAAGGGTCTAGGCTGAGTGGGCACTTAGGAGGCCCTTATAAAACATCCCTTCTGCTGTTCCTTCAGAAAAAAGTAGACTTTGAAGTCTATTCCCACTTTTTTTTAGAGTGGGGAGGGGCAGAGAGAGGAAAGGAGAGAGCAAGAATCTTAAGCAGGCTCCATGTGCACAATGGAGCCTGGTGTGGGGCTCGATCTCACAGCCCTGAGATCATGACCTGAGCCAAAATCAAGAGTCTGATGCTTAACCGACTGAGCCACCCACACTACCCTGATGTCTATTTCTCATTTGTCTAGAAAGATTTTGTGGAGAAGGTGAGACTCTAAATGGATTCGGAGTATGCAAGGGAGGGGCCAACGAAATCATGACCCCTTCAGGCACTGTCAGAACAGGATATCAGAGGATTGGAGGGAAAAAAAGTGTCCACAAAAAGGTCATGCCATTCGTACTGTTGCCATTATAGAGAATTAAACGTGAGCCAGTCCAGAGAATACTCTCTTTTCTAAAGTGATTTCTAGAAGAGTAGCCCCATAACCTACCTAGGTAATATCTTCAAGAGCCACTCAAATTTTATCTGTAAACCTGTACATTCAAGGACTTCTTTCTACTTTCTTTTAGACTTTATTTATTGATTTGAGAGAGAGAGAGAGAGAGAGAGAGAGAGCACAAGCAGGGAGAGCAGCAGGCAGAGGGAGAGGGAGAAGCAGACTCCCTGCTGAGCAAGGAGCAGGACTTGGGTTCTGGGATCATGACCTGAGCTGAAAGTGGATGCTTAACTTACTGAGCCACCCAGGGGCCCCTTCCCCTCCTCTCTACTTTCAACATAGCTTTCTTACCTGCAGTTTAGCTCGACTGCCCCAACTCAATCCTATATCCCCTAGGACATTGTAATTCACTCACACATCATACATGGTGCTCTGCATTTCTTTTTACACCATTATCTGAACCTCTTTTTCCAGTCTTCAAGAAAGTGTTATGTAAGTGCCAGACTAACATAGAAAGGAGACTTTGGAAATAAATCCAATTTAGGTCTGGAGGTATCTTAATCCCAGGGAAACTTTAAAAGTCTGCTAGAGAACTGACTGCTTTGTTTAGAAGAACTGGAAAGCCTCCAAAGCCAATTTACACATCTTCCACGAGTGTGTGTGTGTGTGTGTGTGTGTGTGTGTGTGCAGGACATTTGCAAACTGCTTGCTTCCTCAGGGGCCCTACCCCCTGCAACAGCTTGTGCATTAGCCAACTGGTGAGTGACTTCTGATGACTGCAAATACTGTCATACCCATAGCTTCAAACATCATTTTAAAAGAGGCAACAATTCATTCCCAAACCACAACATAGTTTCTTTAGCAGGAAGAGACAGGGCCACTCTGTAAATTGGCAACAGACTGAGGAAGAGCTGGTAGAAAAGAGCTTCCTTGTTTGTTTCCTGGGCTGTGCCCTGCAGATCTTGGTAATCAGTGGACAGGGTGGGACCCTCTGGCCTGAAAATGATATGAAAGGTGCTGCCCTAATTACTGGATTTTACTGGGATGATACTTGAGGTGTGGCTATTACCAACTGTTGAAGTCCATTCTCTAGACCTCATAAATGGCAGGCTAGGGCTCTAAAGGGAAACGGCAGTATTACAGACTGCCCTGAAGCTTTTTAGTGAAGACAGATTCAAAAGGTCTTCTTAAATACAGACATGTACTTGGTGTTTCTGCAATGAAACGATTTAGGGAAAGAAGATACCCCTGAATCCGTAGCTCTCATTTGTCTATCCAGTGAGTCTTGAGCACCAGGATATAGACACATAGGATCCTAGCCATCATGGAGCTTCTTATAATTGGTTATTGAAACATCTGTCTGCATTCTTTGGCTATAAATGTGGCAGTTTCCATGACTTCGAAAGTGGAGGGTACCCTGAAATCACATGGTAAGGACAACTAATGGAATGAGGAAGGTCATAGGAAGTTCCCTGAAGGAGGTGACATCCCAACCAAGACCCAAGGTGGGGCACTGTATCTAACTCAAAAGGTGAGGATGGCCATCCCACCTCCAGCATGAGTCATTGCACTGGTGCTTCCCAAACTGTGACAATGACCCAAATCCTCAGGGGATCTTACTCAAATGTAGACTCTGATTCTGTCAGTCTTGGAGGCTCTGAGATTCTGTATTTATAAAAAGCTTCCAGGGGACTGTACCGGTCCAAGGATTCTTCTCTGAGGAGCAAAGTGCTAGATGGCATGCTAAAGTACTCGGCTTCTTTAGGCCTTAGTTTTCTAGTCTATAAATGGGCCTCTAGGAGTCGGAGAAGCACGAATATGGGTCCATCTGTTGCATATTTTGATTTGACCACACAGCTGACCAAATACTAGTTGACTGAATAAGTGTGTGTGGCCACGTGTGTGCACACTCGTACTCATGACCCCTGGAAGACTTGCCAAACTGCTGCTTCTTACATGTTGTTGGTATTTTATTCACCTAGTTAAGAAAAGTGTTTTACATACTTTTCCTAGTTCAGGTTTTGTGCTATTATTAGCCAGACATCACACAAAAAAAGCTGAATTATTTCAAATGTTAAAGTTCTTCAGAGAAACATTTGAGAGCTGTTGGTATCTTGTAATTTGGGAGGAAAACCGATACACTGATACATGTAATAATCCATGAGCAAAGGCAGGGCCTGTGAACGCTGATTTCATAACTCAGTGACAAGCAATGCTATCATACAGCCTTCTTGCTATAATGAGCTTTCAGGTTAAACAGCATATCATTCATCTCAAAATTGCAAAATTTATGCTTGTTATCTAAGAGGGGTTAAAAATCAGGGGCTTTGTGACTAACCGTGAAATTGTACCTTGATGCCTTGGTTTTCCATGGCATCTCACCGGGAGCCTGAGTCAGCGTATGAAGGGAATTTTTGAGAAAGCACCCATGACTCAGGTGAACCAAACTGTGGGCTGGCTGGGTTCATCTCTGATATGAAAGTCATAACAAAACATAAGGGAATAAAGGCCAAACAGACTTGGTCTTTTTTTTTTTTTTTTTAAGGGAAATGGTATATTCCATTGATGGGCTCACTGAAACTGTTTTCTTTGAGAATACCTTGTGAGTATCATTCTTTTCTTACCTTTAGAATGTTTTTTTTTAAGATTTTATTTATTTATTTGACAGAGAGAGAGAGAGATCACAAGCAGGTAGAGAGGCAGGCAGAGAGAGAGGAGGAAGCAGGCTCCCTGCTGAGCAGAGAGCCCAATGCGGGCCTCGATCCCAGGACCCTGAGATCATGACCTGAGCCGAAGGCAGAGACTTTAACCCACTGAGCCACCCAGCTGCCCATCCTTTAGGATCTTTTAAAAAAACTCTCAGTGTCTAATTTCCATCTAACTGCTCCTTCTATCTCAGTCCGACTCAGAATTTTTCTTAATAATGGTGTCACACAAGGATGAGAACATGTTTTATGTAACCCAGTGAGAAGATACCATCCTTCCTTATTTACTCCCCTTCTACTACATGCAAGATGCACTGATAGGCCCTAAGCAACCAGTGTTGAGTACAACAGGTGTGTGTGCTGCCCTCTCAGACTTGTAATCTAGTTGAGAAAGGCAGAATCCATGCAAGGAAACAAACAAGTACATAACTTGAACAATGTGCTCTGAAGGAAATGACCCAGGGATTTATTAGGATGGGCAGGAAGGATCTTCTTCAGGAGGTAGTATCTACACCCAACCTGAAGACTGAGCAAAAGCCACAAGGCAAAGGTCAGAGGATGTGTTCTCGACAAGGCAACAACACGTGCAAAGGCCTGGGGTGTTCAAGAAATGGGTTAGTATATGCTTCTTCCTATCCAAGACCAGCTTCCCAAGAAGCTATAACCATAGGGTTGGTGCAGGAACAAAATGGTGGAAAAGCTACTTCTCTGGCACATAGCAGGTGCTTTGTAAGTATTAGTCCTTCTTGTAGACCGTTTATTAGGATACAAGAGAAGTGGGGTATGTGCTTGAACGGTTCCAAGACAAAGTGTTAGGAAAGCACGACACAAGAAAGAGAATTTCCACTGGGGAGATCAATGGTGTTAATCTTAAAAAACAAAAAAGCCAGAGGGCACCAGGGTGGCTCAGTCAGTTAAGCATCTGACTATTGATATAAGCTCAGGTCTTGATCTCAGAGTCTGGAGTTCAAGCCCCAGGCTGGGCCTGGAGGCTGCTAAAAAAAAAAAAAAAAGAAGAAAAAGAAAAAAGAGATTTAAATTTTAATTATTATTTTTTTATTAGTTGAAGATTTTATTCATTTATTTGAGAAAGAGAGACAGTGAGAGAGAGCACAAGCAGTGGGGAGGAGCAGAGGGAAAGGGACATGCAAACTCTGTGCTGGGCAATGAGCCCAACATGAGGCTCGATCCCAGGACCCTAAGATCATGACCTGAGCTGAGGACAGACGCTTAACCGATTGAGCCACCCAGGCGTCCCTTAAATAAAGCTTTTAAAATTCATGTTCACAGCAGAGGAAATCATGGTTGAGATAGCTTTTGAATTGCATTTGGAAAGATGGAGTGAATTCCACTCTTGAAAGGGGGAGAAAGTACAATTGGCCCCCTGTGGACCCTTTTCAGTTCCTCTTTTCCCTCATATTTGGCATCCAATTGCCCATCAATCCCTTTCTCCAATCATCCACCCCTGACTTTGTTCAGGCACTTAGTGAGTCTTGACGTCTGGATTCTAGCAAGACCCATTACCTTGTCACGGGGCTCTCTCATACTTGTGCACACCCCCGTGGTGCACTTGGTACGACAGTACATAGCAACTGTCCCATCTGCATGCCTGTCTTCCCCTTGGAGACTGGGCCTGTGCCCTGAGCTTTCCATGAACACCTGTTGAACTGAATTGCCACCTGTTCTTGCTCCCCTCTTAGTCCATCAGAATCCAATCAAGATAACAGAAGCCATTCCAGGTGTCCCCAAAAGTGGGAATTGAACACAAGGAATTGGTTCACAACTGATAGAAGAGCTGGGAGGCCCACAGAGGTTGGAGGCCGTTAGCATCTGCAGAAAGTCACTAGGGTTCCCAGGGCAGGGAGGAGAATAGTTGGCCAGAGCCCAGAGGCAGGGGCTGTGTGACCAGGGCTGAAATTCAGCAGGAGCTGGAATTGGTTGGAGAAATGCAACATCTAAAGGAGATGCTTCCAGAGAGGAAAGGAGTGAAGGTACTCTGGCTTCTCCCCGACGTGCTCCCCAACAGGCTTCCACCAGGGCCAGCCAAGGGCTCCATCAATCTGGAAGCCCGTGGCAAGGGAGTGATACAGTGCAGAGCCAAGAGGGTGGGGAGCAGGACTGGAGGCAAATGGGCAGCCTATGGGCACCCCCCTCCTTCCTCCGCTGTCTGCCACCCCAGCGTTCTCTCCACAATGCAGACCTGACTTAGTTGTTCCAGCTCTGCTAAATGTAATCAGAACAACTCTTTGCCATCTCCAGGGATAGCGTGCTCCCTAGAAAGGGGGGCCCTTATTCCTGGTTGTTTCTACCAGACCCGTGGGCCCAAGCCTGGGGTCTCAAACCTCTAAAAGTCCTTGAAACTAGCACTGGGCTCCACAAGGTTTGTTTGTTTTTTGTTTTTTTAAAGATTTTTATTTATTTAGCAGAGAGAAACACAGACAGAGAGGGAACATAAACAGGGGAGTGAGAGAGGGAGAAGCAGGCTTCCTGCCGAGCAGGGAGCCTGATGTGGGGCTCGATCCCGGGTCTCCCGGATCATGACTTGAGCCGAAAGCAGTGGCTTAACCAACTGAGCCACCCAGGCGCCACTCCACAAGGGTTTTTCAGCACACACAACATTGATTAGAAATCACACATTAGCATAGGTTTGTATACTAAATCAAATTGGAAGTTGACTTTTTTTCCATTGAACTTCTGTCCCCTTAGCTTGGTAATTAAAATTATTCTGTGAGAAAAATTAATTATTGGGACATTGGGTGGTTAAGCAGCTGCCTTTGGCTCAGCTCGCCATCTCAGGGTCCTGGGATGGAGCCCCTCATTGGGCTCCCTGCTCAACAGAGAGTCTGCTTCTCCCTCTCCCTCTGCCTCTCTCTCCACTCATGATCTCTCTTACTTTCTTTCAAATAGACAAATAGAATCTTTTAAAAATGAATTATTAACTATTAAGTTAAGCTTATTTAGGGAGGGGGGGGAAACCTCCAATCCAGGGGAAGTGAGGAGGACAGGAAAAGAGACAGGGAGAGGACTGGGAATACAATAGCATCCTTTCAAAGACCCCCTTCCTCTATATGCAGCCCTTCAGAAAGTCCTCCAATGTGTAGTTTCTGGACTGGAATTTTTCTATTAAGAGGGGGCAGGATGAATTTAGAAGGAAGGTTGTGAAATGGGGATAAAAGAAAGAGAACCTAAAAATAGGCATAAACTGGTGCAAACTCTCTGCAGGGCAATTTGATAACACTTATATAAATATCCCCCAAAATGTGCCTTCTCTTTGAACCAGCAATGTCATTCCTAGGAATTTATCCTAAAGAAATAAATCATGGTTATCCACAAATATGCATATAAGAATGCTTAGTGCAGCACCACTTAGGAAAGTGAAAAATTAAAAATAACCTAAATGTCCAGTAATAGAGAATTTGTTAAATCATCTGGGGTGTGCTCATACAATGGAGTACCCTGTGGCCATGGGAAATGATGGTGTAGGAGAAAATGGTCATGCAAAGATATTAGGAAATCCAAGTGAGCTATGAGACTGTATATAAAAAATGTATTACCTCATGCTGTTAACACTGACCATTTATAGAAGCTGTAGTTAAAGGTGATTAATTCTTTTTTCCTTGTTATTTATTTTCTAAACTTTTTTTTTTTAAGATTTTATTTATTTATTTGACAGAGAGATCACAAGTAGGCAGAGAGGCAGGCAGAGAGGAGGAAGCAGGCTCCCCGCTAAGCAGAGAGCCCGATGCGGGCCTCGATCCCAGGACCCTGGGATCATGACCTGAGCCGAAGGCAGAGGCTTTAACCCATTGAGCCACCCAGGCGCCCTATTTTCTAAACTTTTTATACTCAATTTGGTTTGGCTATCTTTTTGTTTTTATTTTAACTGCATCTTTTTTTAAAAAATTTGTTTATTTTAGAGAGAGCATTTGTGAGCAGGGGCAGGGGGGCAGAGGGAAAGAGATAGTGAGAGAATCGCAAGCAGACTCCCCACTGAACATAGAGCCCTACAAAGGGCTCTATCTCCTGACCTTGAAATCATGACCTGAACCGAAATCAAGAGTCAGATGTTCAGCCAGCTGAGCCACCCAGGCATCCCTTTAACCACATCTATTAATGTTATAGTAAAAGCGGATAATTACTTTTAATCGGGTTTAATGAGATATATTTTAGATATATAGAAATAAATAACATTTTAGTACATAATCCTATAACTTTTGACAAACACATAGGACCCAATCAAGATAGAAGTTGTCCATCACCCCAAATAAGTTCCCTTGATTCCCTGTCATCAATCCCTTCGCCACCCCCCCCCCATCCCAATCACTGACCTCTTTCACAGAAATGGAATGATATCATGTGTAAGATTTTGGGTCTGGCTTCTCTAACTTAGCATCAAACTTTTTAGTATTAATTCATACTCTTGCATAAATGGATAGTCCCCCCATGGATACACTACTTTGTATATCCATTCCTGAGTTGAAGCATATTTGAGTTGTTTTTAGTCTTTGGTTCTCATGAAAAACGTTGCTATAGATATTCTTATTCAGGGCTTGGTGTGGACATGTTTTCCTGTATATTTTATCAGTACTTAGAAGTGAGATGGCTGGATCAAGCGAAATGTTTACCTTTAGAAGAAGTAGCCAAACTCTTTACCAGACTGGCTACACCATCCCCAGCCTCGTGGGCACTTGGTTTTGTCAGATTTGTTTGTCTATTTTTCAAAAAGCATTCTGATAAGAAAGTAGGTGTATCTTATGCTTTTAATTTGCATTTCTTTCATGACTAATTCTCTCTTGGGTGTGCTTTCATATGCTTATTTGCATCTGTATCTCTTCTGTGGTGAACTTTATTCAAATCTTCCACGCATTTTTGGAGGGACTGTTTTCTTATTACTGAATTACAAGAGTCCTTTATTTGTTCTAAAGACAAATTCCTTATCAATATGTGATTAGTAAATATTTTCTCCTACTTCATGGTGCATCTCATAACTGTATTTTTCAAATAATAGATGAAGCCCAATTTATTGATTCTTTATGAATTGTGCCCTTCTAGGGTATCTAAGAAGTCTTTTCTATTCCTAAGTCACAAAGATTTTCTTTCTTCTAGAGCTTTCTTATTCAGGTCTCTGATCCCATATGCATTGCAAGTATTTTCTCTGAATTTGTGCCCTGTTCTTCCTTGTTCATCATATCTTTAAATGGAAAGAAATATTCAATTTTGATGAAGTGAAATTAACCAATTTTATGATTTGTGTGAATGTTCTTACTTTCATATTTACAAAAATACAAAACACGTTTTCTCTCTTCTCTTCCCTCTCTGTCCTCCTCCATTCCTTTTTCCTTCTTTCCTTTCTCCCTTCCTCCTTTCCCCTTCCTTCTCCAGCCAAGATAGGCCTAAGACATTACAGAATGTAAGATGATGGTGAATGAATGCCCAGTCCTCTTGAGGGTTTCTGCACACCGAGATTTGGACATAAATCAAAAACCTAAGACAGATATATAAGCAAAGCTGGTGGATAAAATCATGGAAAAATGCAAGGGCAGCCTTGTGGTCAAGGGATGATTAAACTCACTCTCTTCAGAGTCACTTCTCAAAAGTGACAACGACTCCCATTTTTCCTCTTGTACCTCAAAATTTAAATAAAATGGGGATTGCACTGTGGAAATAAGTGAATACAAAGAAACCTGTTATTACTTGGTTTTGAAAGACATATTTCAGAGCTAACCTACAACCCAACAATCACACTACTGGGTATTTACCCTAAAGATACAAATGTAGTCATCTGAAGGGGCACGTGCACTGAATGTTAACAGCAGCAATGTCCACAATAGCCAAACTATGGAAAGAACCTCGAAGCCCATCAACAGATGAATGGCTAAAGAAGATGTGGTATATATATATATATATATATATATATGTATATATATATATATATAAATATTATGCAGCCATCAAAAAGAACAAAATGCTGCCATTTGCAATGATGTGGATGGAACTGGAGGGTATTATCCTGAGAGAAATAAGTCAATCAGAGAAAGATAATTATCATAGGATCTCTCTGATATGAGGAATTTGAGAGATAGGGTGGAAGATTGTGGAGGGTGTAAGGAGGGAAAAAATGAAACAAGATGGGACCAGGGAGGGAGACAAATCTAAGAGACTCTTAATCTCAGGAAACAAACTGAGGGTTGCTGGGGGGTGAGAGGGGAAGGTTACCGTGGCTGGGTTATGAAAAAATAAAAATTAATAAAAAATTTTTAAAATTTCATCACTTTCAACCCAAAAATTTGACTGTGGATGTTAATTAAACCATCCGGCCTTATAATACAATTTCCAGGGCAATGGAGTGTTTGAATGGGTATCTTATTTCATGGCTCAAATAAGACCAGAGCCACGCTGCAGGTATTCTACAAGCTGCAAGGTTTTAAGTTCCTAAACTGACCTCCATTTAACATCATGAGTCCTATGAGTTAAGGGCTGGTATATATATATATATATATATATATATATATATATATGTATATACATATATACATAGTATATATGTAAAAGTATAATGTGTCTTAACAAAAAAACCTGAAATCAAGTATAATGTGTCTTAACAATAATGCCTAAAATCAATAATGAAATGGCTGAGAGAAAAGTTAGGATGGGGAAAAAAAATCCCTTGTTTCTAGGATATTATTCAAAGAGAAAAACTCAAGGTCCAACATAACTTTTCATAGCACTTACGTTTTAGGAATCACAGCACCCCACCCATACCCTAGTCTCAGGGCTTTCGAAGGAAATTAACTTCCAGTTCCCTTTCTATTGTAAACAGAGATTTCCATGTGTAAACAGAAACTACCTTAGTACCCTTGGGTAAACAAAAAGAATCAAGACACTGAAGTATAAGGAGGCAAATGGCTTTCTGAGCATTGGTGTGAAGACTTTGAACTTTTGTTGGGTTGTACGCTCTTGATACCTAGAAATGGAGAGTGGAGGATGGAAGAAGGCAGGGTCAGTGAGAGTAAGTATGTTCACCAGATCAGTAAATTGTGATACAGTCTGTGCCCTGCTTCTCTAGGAAACTTTTGGAGTTCTAGAAAGTGTTGTAATGAATGACAACCCACCTTTCTTCTGAATGTCTGAAACAAATCTTCAGACAGGACATGACCAAACAGAGAGGGATGGGGAAGCATCCCGGCTTAATGATCACTAATCTTTATAGACCCTTTAATGCAGACCTCTAAGTATTTTTGTAGGGCAAAGTCATGGACCAGGCCTTCCTTAAAAATTCCATTGTCCTCACAGTTGCTGTTTGGTGCTTGGCTTTTACCGCCTTGCTTTACAGTTAATTGTCCTCATGGCAATGCCTTTTTCCTCCTGGCTAGTCCTTAAGTTCCCCAAGGACAGGAACCCCTGCAGTATAGCATGTAAAGTCTTGTATGCAACAGGAATGCAATAATTATTTGCTGACTGATACTTGCTGATATAAATTCAAAAGGTATACACAGATTTTTTAAAATAACTGTAATATTTTCAGACAACTCCCTGAATAACAATAGAAAATATGTGGATTCTTCCCATGATGGATTTGCTTTTCACATTGAATTTAAAATTTTGAGTGCCTTTTGCAACATTATCACATACATAACTTTCAGTATGCTTTACAACCTTGTAAGTCTAGGCACCTGGGTGGTTCAGTCCGTTAAATGTCCACCTTCAGCTTGGGTCATGATCCCACAGTGCTGGGATGGAGTCCCGCCATCAGGCTCCCTGCTCAGAAGAGAGTCTGCCTCTCCCTCTAACCCGCAACCCCACTCCTGCTGGCTCACTATCTCTGGCAAAGATAGATAGATAGATAGATAGATAGATAGATAGATAGATAGATAGATAGATATAGATGATAGATAGATAGATAAATGAATAAAATGAATAAAAACAAAAATTTAATCCTCTAAGTCTAAACAAAAACCAGTTTGAACTTTTACATCTTCATCCATCCTTAAGCCCATATAAAAGGCATTACTAAATTTGATGTGTCGGGCACCTGGGGGGCTCAGTTGGTTAAGCCACTGCCTTCAGCTCAGGTCATGATCCTGGAGTCCCTGGATCTAGTCCCACGTTGGGCTCCCAGCTCCACGGGAGTCTGCTTCTCTCTCTGACCTTATCCCCTCTCATGTGCTCTCTCACTCTCTCTCAAATAAATAAATAAAACCTTTAAAAAAAAATAAAAGAATAAGCCTCATGTGTCCATATAGGCAATTTGATTAGAAGAGTGCCTTGTTTATAGATACGTGTGTGTTCACAATTATTACTGAAGGCATCCATGGGAGATTGGATTACCGGCTCTTCACTCTCTCCCCACAATGGAATTATAGGTCCACATTCTGCCATATGGTTTTGCTGCACATCCCAGAGTACTCATGAGGACAATGTAAAGTGTGTGTGTGTGTGTGTGTGTGTGTGTGTGTGTGTGTGTGTGTGTGTGTTAAAATCTCTCCCTGGCTAACTTCAAGCTTTATGACTTTAACCAGTGAAATGTTAGAACATGTGATACAAACAGAGGCTTTAAGTGTATTTTTGTGGTTTGGTTTGGCCACTTAAGTTTCTGAATCCATCTTGGAGAAATATCCATCTTGGAGAAATATATATCTCTGCTAGCTACTGATCTCTCAACGCCAGATCTGAGGAACAGACTTAAGCCCCAAATAAGATAGAGCCACCCAGTTCAACCCACAGACCCATGACCCAAAGATCACTGAGAAACACAGTTGATGTCGTAAGCCACTAAGGTTTTCTGAGTTCTTTATTGTACACGGTTATCACAGCAAAAGCTGACTGATGCATGTCTTTCAAAGAAAAGGACAAGGTCACAGTATGGATTGGACACAGAAGGAACATCCTTTTTTTTTTTTTTTTCCAAGTTTAGGCTTTTATTCATTCAACAAATTCTTTTTTTTTAAGATTTTATTTATTTATTTGAAACAGAGAGAGAAAGAGAGAGAGATCACAGGCAGGCAGAGAGGCAGGCAGAGAGAGAGAAGAGGAAGCAGGCTCCCTGCCGAGCAGAGAGCCCAATGCGGGCCTCAATCTCAGGACGCTGAAATCATGACCTGAGCCAAAGGCAGGGGCTTTAACCCACTGAGCCACCCAGGCACCCCATTCAACAAATTCTTAATGAGAACTTACTGCAGACATAGCAATTGATATTTCCAGGGAATACTATGCAGTGCCTGGGTGGCTTAGCTTGTTAATCTTAAAACTCCTGATTTCAGCTCAGGTTATGGTCTCAATGTCCTGGGATCCAGCCCTGTGTCAGATTCTGTGCTCATACAGAATCTGTTTGTCCCTCTCCCGCACTTGGGTGGCCCAGTCCATTAAGCATCTGCCTTTGGCTCAGGTCATGATCCCACGGTCCCGGGATCTCTGCTGCTGGGGGAGTCTGCTGTGTTCCCCCTCCCCCCACCCATACTTGCACTCTTTCTCTCGGAAAGAAATAAATAAAATCTTTTTTAAAAAAAGGCACAAAATACATAGAGCAAATATCATTAGAACAGAAGGGAGAAACGGACAACTTTTCAGTCATAGCTGGAGATTTCAACACTCCTTTCCAGTAATCCATAGAATAAGCAGACAGAAAAATCAGTAAGGCCAGAAGAACCCTAATAACACTATCAACCAACTTGACCCAATCGACATCTATGGAAGACCCCTATATGTCAGCATATACTTTCCTTGCAAGTAACATAGAACATTCACCAAGGTAAATAATGTTTTTGGTTAAAAACATACTTCAACAATATTTTAAAGTTAAATCATGCAAGTAATTCCAAAGACCACAATGGAATTAGATCAGAAATCACCAAAAGTATATCAGGAACACCCCTAAGTAATTGGAAACTAAACAACATATTTCTAAATAACTCATAGATCAAGACAATATTTTATAAGAGGCATTAGAAAATATTTTGACTGAATAAAAATAATAAAGTTTATCAAAATTAGGCAGATGCAAAGCAGAATGTATAAAGAAATTTATAAGATTAAATGTTTCTATAGAAACAAAAGAAAGGATACAAGCACTTATCTAAGTTTTTGCTTTAAGAAACTATAAAGAAGAAAGGGGCACCTGGGTGCCTCACTCATTAAGCCTCTGCCTTTGGCTCAGGTCCTGGTACCAGAGTCCCAGGATCAAGCCCCTCATCAGGCTCCCTGCTCGGCGGGAAGCCTGCTTCTTCCTCTCCCACCGCTCCTGCTTGTGTTCTCTCACTCACTGTGTCTCTCTCTGTCAAATAAATAAATAAAATCTTAAAAAAGAAAGAAAGAGAAAGAAGGAAAGAAAGAAAGAAAGAAAGAAAGAAAGAAAGAAAGAAAGAAAGAAAGAAAGAAGGAAGGAAAGAAGAAAGACTATAGAGAAAAACAAATTAAACCCCAAGAAAGCAGAAAGAAGGAAATAATAAAGATAAAATCACGGGGCTCCTGGGTGGCTCAGTCCTTAAGCATCTGGCTTTGGCTCAGGTCATGATCCTGGAGTCCCAGGATCCAGCCCTGCATCAGGCTCCCTTCTTCTCCCTCTCTCACTTCCCCTGCTTGTGTTTCCTCTCTGGCTGTGTTTCTCTCTGTCAGATGAATAAATAAATTCTTAAAAAGAAAAAAAAATAGGTATGAACTTAAAAAAAAAAGATAAAATCAGAAATCAATGATATTGAAAAGAGAAAAAGAAAACAAAAGTCAATGAAACCAAAACCGAGCTCTTCATCAAGATCAATGACGTTATTAAGCATCTAGCTGGATTGATCAAGAAAAAAGAGACAAGATACCAACTACCAATGACAAGAACAAGAGAGGCAATATCATGCTGGCTTCTACAAACATGTAAAGGAGAATCTTGTGAAAAATTCCATGTCACAAAATTTAATAAGTTATATAAGAATGGTTCAATTCCTCAAAAAAGATAAACTATCAAAACCTCCCAAATATAACCTCAATAACCCCATATCTATCAAGGAAACCGAAATTTCCATTTAAAAACCTTTGCACAAGGAAAACTCCAGGTCCATATGGCTTCACTGTACTTCTACCAAACATTTAAGGAAGAAAAATGCCAATTCTATAGACTCCTGCAGAAAATTGAGGAGGAGAACATTTTCTAAACTCATTCTATAAGACCAGCATTCCTCTGATGCCAAAACCAGACCAATAATATTTTGAGAAAAGACAACTACAGGCCAATATCTTTCTTAAAGACTGATAGAAAAATTCTAAGCAAACTTTTAACAAATCAAATCCAACAATATAAAAATTGCATGAACTTAGTGGGGTTTATCACAGGAAAGCAAAATTAAATTAATATTCAAGATTCTGCCTGTTAACAAAAAAAAAAGAAAGAAAAATTATATAAGCATTTCAGTTGACTCAAGAAAAGCATTTTAGTGACTCTAATATCCATTCCCGACAAAAACCTCACCGATTAGAAACCTCTTCAGCCTGATGAAGAGCGACCATGAAAGCCCACAGCTAGCATCACACGCGATGATGAAATAGCAAATATTTTCTCCCTAAGATTAGGAACAAGACACAGATGGCCACTCTTACTATTTCTATTCCACATTCTACTGAAGGTTCTAGCTAGTGAAATTAGGCAAGAAAAAGAAATAAATGGCATTGAGTTATGAAAAGAAGTATTTATTCCTGAATGACATGATCATCCATGTAGAAAATCTGAGGGAATCTGTTAAAAACTAGTAGAACTAGTATGTGAGTTTAGCAAGATCACAGTACATAAGGTCTATATAGAGAAGGCAATGGCATTCCTATATATTGCCAATAAATAATGCAAAATTGAATTTTTAAAAATATTATTTACAATGGCACCAAAATGCAGAATACTTGAGGATAAATCTGATAATTTAAACATATTGCTGAAAGTAATTAAGGAATACCTAAAAAAGACATGCATGAAACTATGTTCAAGGGTCAAAAGACTCAGTGTTATTAGGAAGTCATTTCTGCTCCAATTGATCTGTAAATTCAACACAATTCCAATCAAAATGCCAGCAGGGTTTTGTTTTTGGCTTGTTCTGTTTTGTTTTTTGTTAGAAATTAACAGACTGATCCTAAAATTTACAGTGAGGTGCAAAGAATGTGGAAGAGCCAAAGCAATTTTTTTAAAGATTTTATTTGTTCTTTTGACAGAAAGACATCAACAGAGGGAACATAAGAAGGGGTGGATGAAAAAAGGAGAAGCAGGCTTCCTATGGAGCAAGGAGCCTGACACAGGGCTCCATCCCAGGATCCTGGGATCATGACCTGAGCCAAAGGCAGATGCTTAAGACTGAGCCACCTGGCCATCACCCAAAGCAACTTTTAGAAAGAACAAAGCAGAAGAGCTAACATTACTTGATTTCACAACATTATAAAGCAACACTAATCAAGACTGTGTGGTATTAGAATCACAGTAGATAAAATAGTTCAGTATAGCAGTAACAGAATGTTCAGAAATAGACACACATAGAGGGGTAACTGATTTTGACAAAGTGCAAAAGTAATTCAGTTGAGAAAACATAGTGTTTTCAACAAATGCAAATTTTTTTATGCAAAAAGCGACTTCAATACATACATTGCACGCATACAAAAATTCACTCAAAATTGATCTTAGACATAAATGTAAACCCTGAAGCCATGAAAATATGAGAGAAATATCTTCATGACTTTAGAAATCTTAGGCAAAGATGTTTTAGATACAGCACCAAAAGCAGAATCTAGAAAAACACTGATAAATTGGATTTCATGAAAAATACAAAGTTTTGGGGCACTTGGGTGGCTCCGTCAGTAAGTGTCTGCTTTTGGCTCAGGTCATGGTCCCAGAGTCCTGGGATCGAGCCCTGCACTGTTCCCTGCTCCGTAGGAAGCCCGCTTCTCCCTCTCTCACTCCCCATGCCCGTGCTCCCTCTCTAGCTGTGTTTCTCTCTGTCAAATAAATACATAAAATCTTTAAGAGAAAAAAAAAATACAAAGTTTCTGTTCTTCAAAAGACACTGTGAAGAGAATAAAAAGACAAGGCACAGACTGGGACAAAAATATTTGCCAAGTATATATCAGCTAAAGGACTTACATCTAAATAATTCTCAAAACTCAAGGAAACAAGAGTCCAATTTTAGAAAGCAGGAAAATGATTTAAGCGGACACTTTATCAAAGAGGGCATAAAAATGGCAAATAAGCACACAAAAAGACGCTCAACATCATCAGTAACTAGGGAAATAAAAATTAAAACCACTTCATACCCGAGACACCACTTTACCCCTGAAATACCACTTCACACCTCTTAAAATGGAAAAAATAAGATGACGTCACAACCAGGTGCTGGTAGGAATTTAGAACAAGTAGAGCTCTCATAAATTGCTGGCAAGGATGCAAGACTTTGGAAAAAGAGTTTGGCAGTTCTTTCTAAAGTTACGTACTATATACCTGCCGGATGACAGAGGATTTCACTTTTAGGTATTTTCGTGGAGTGCGGGAGAAAGGGAGAAAGGCGTAAGTATGTAACTATTTGTAGCAGCCTTATTTTGATAGTCCAAGACTTGAAGTCGCCCACATGGACATTAGTTGGTGTGTGGTTAAACGATTTATGATGCTTCCATGCATGAACTCTTTGCTGATATGAAGTGCCCACCTCTGATACATACAACGGTTACTGGTAAATTTCCAATGCATCATGCCAAGTGACAACTCCAGGTTCAAGAGGCTACACGCTCTATTTTCCATGTATAGGATGCTAGAGACTGCAAGTTTTTGTCCCCAAAATTTATGTGTTAAACCAGAACGCCCAATGTAATGATTTTGGGCGGGGGGCACGCGGGTCTTGGCATGATGCAAATTTGTGCCCTTTTAAAAGAGGCCCCAGAGCGCTCCCTTGCCCCTTCGGTCATGCAAGGACATGGTGAGAAGCACCAAGAAGCAGGTTTTCCAGGGAGGCCAGATTTGCTAGTGCTTCCCTCTTAGAACTGTGGGAAACAGATCTCCATTCTGTTCAAGCTACTCAGGTTATAGTATATTTTTCATAACAGCCCTGAAGATGAACTAAGACATAGGAGGATCTGAAAAAAGGCAGGATGATAGAAGGGCAACAACTAGACCGATGGTTGCTAGAGGGGCTGATGGCCAAGGGGCAAGAAGGAATTCTCGTGGAGTGACGGAAGGGTTCTGTGCCTCAGTCATGGTGCTTACCGGAGCGTGTGTACCTGTCAGTACTAAGAGGGCTGTAAGCCCTGAGAACTTTCCACGGCAAGTCTGTTGGTGGGACGGGACCCACACCTGGACTCCCTGGGTACCCTTCCACGTGGTCTAGTGAAAGGAGCATGTGCGGGGACCTCGGGGTCTGCTCTGTGTGGGGACGGCTGAGTCAGCCCCTCCTTCCAGTCTTGTTTTCCCATGTGTAAAATGCCACACTTGAACTATAAATGTCAAGCTCAGTACAGCTCCGAATTTCTAAGATTTCCCCCAAGGCTCTTTGCTTGGGTGAGAAAGAATAGCTTCAGCAATTCAGCCCCCATCTGTCTCACTTTAGACTTTCCAGGGCTGTCACAGACATCAGCTCATCGGCCCTCATAAAATCTTGTGAAGCTGTTCATTATCCCTATTCTATTACTTAAGAACTGAAACCCAGAAAGAGGAAAGGATTTCCCGTCATGAAGTTCTCACAAAAGGCAGGGACAGTTCTCTCACCTCCTTTTGAGGGGCCTTGTCCCAGTTGTAGGTAGGACCAACTCTTAGGCTCCAGATCTTTCTAGAAGTCTCTCCGTTCTCCCTTTAGGCTTAGAGATCTCATGAAAATCATGTATGCAGTCCAGCCATTTCCAAGTCAGATAAGGAAAAATGGACTAAATAGAAAACAGCATTTATATACTGTGAGAAAGAGAGGTCCATGGATACGACGTGGGACATGCGGCTGTTACCATCAAGCCTACTGATGGAAAATGATGCAGTGATGCGAACGTTCAGTAATCTTGAACATTTACTGTGTGCCAGGCACTGCTCTGAATGTTCTCTGTGTATCATCCTATCTCATCTTCCCAACTGCCCACAGGGTCACCACAGTTAACCCCATTTTATGTGTGGAGAGCTGAGCTCGGAACATGGCCCAGTCCCTTCCTACTGTCCTTTCCTACATAGAGCCACATGTTCAGCTTTTAAAATCACAGAAAGTTCTGCTTTACTGGAAAAATAAACAAAGGAAGGAAAGGTGTGGAAGAAGGAGGGAGGGGACAAGGAAGAGCAGGAAGGCCAGAAGGTGGAGGAAGTACCCGGGTTAGAATCAAGTGAGATGAAGAGGAGTATGGGCACATCTGTCAGGGAAGATGGTAGTTTCCCGACAGACTCATGGGAGGCCCAAGAAACAGAACAGAGGAGAAGGAGGCAAAGGGTTATGGGGTACCGAGTACCCCGTCCCCATACACACACACACACACACACACACATACACACACACACACACACATCCACTGCCTACGACCTGGGCCTCCTTGACCTTCCTGCCCGCATCCTTCACGTCGGACTGCCCTGGCTTGTTTCACTTGTGTGTTTATTTAACTGAAGTCCTGCTTTAAAGAGTTCTCCAAGAAAGGTGGAGGGGCAGCAGTGGGGGAAACAACTCTCCAAGGAGAGCTTTGTGGTCAGAAAGGAGCCAAGATTAACAGCTCAGGGGGATACAGCAGCCTGGGAAGCCGGCAAAACCCTGCAGGTGGCCTCCCTTCATTTTGACCCCACCCCTGTGGAGCCCACCCTGCCCTCCTTCCTGCCCTCTCTCTGCAGTGCGTGGTGGTCACCCCTAACACCCCAGGCTTTTCCGTCGTACTTGATTTTGTATTGACTCAGAAAGCCTTTTTAAGATAATATCTACAGCAGATTCAAAGCCCAGGTCTGTCGGCAGGGAGCCGCCTCTCTCCCTCTGAGCCAAGTCCTGGGGTGCGGAGCCAGCGAGCGTTAGGCTCCTGGAGATAGAGGTTATCTGAAGGTGGAGAAGGGTACATCCTAATCAGGAGACCGGGTATAGGGGAGGAAAACTTCCTTTCTTCCCTTCTAGGTTCTTCTACCACGCTAATAATTCAGTTGACGCAAAACAGATTAGCAGGAGGGGAAAAAAGCAAATTTTCATTTTGTATGTACAGAGCTCATAGAAATAATAGATTCTAAGAAGTGACCCAAGCAGGCAGTTTTACACCATTGTAGACAAAGAAACAGCGAATTTGAGACAAGACAAAGAACTGACAAGACAAGGAAGTTTAGGGTAGTAAGTTAGTGAAGTGAGAGAGTAGGTTTATAGCACTTTCTCGGCACTGAATTCCCTTTTCCTGGTCATAATGCTATCTCTTCACCGCCTAGTGCAGGGAGGCTACCTTTCACACGGGAGATTTATTTCCTACTTTCAGGGGAATGAAGGAAGGTCAAAGCGTCCTTCATGCACTATTTCTTGAGTAACTGAAATTCAAAAGCATCAATATGCCAAAGTAGTCTATTTGGGGTCAGCCCACCCTGAGGCCCATCAGTTAATTCCATTCTCAGAAATTTCCCTGGAAGTTTTGCCGATTAAACCCTGAGCTAAAGTCTGTGCAGAGTAGAATCAGGTTAGTAGACCAGCAGTAGATTTTTCCATCTCTCATGGAACCAGTCTCAGTTGGGAGAACAGCTGTGACTCATTTCAGGAGTAGTGAGGAAGGTGGCTTCCCAAGGTTAGGCCTATATTGTCCAGAAAATGAGGTATTTAAAAGAGGCATGTCTATGGAAACAAAAGAAATGTAATCATTCATTATTAGAGCAAATTATAAGCCCGTTTCTGAATTCTGAGGGCAGCTAGTGGAGATTTCCAAGTGTGAGGCTGGTGGCATCTTTAGATAGACTCAAGGCAGACAGCGGCCATCGGACAGATTTTTCTGGTTTGCAGTCGGAATGTCTCCAGTGACTTTTCCCCGTGGCCCATGTGGCAATAGGCATGAAGATGGTCTCTCTCTATATGAGCAGTGCGATAATTTCTCTGAACTTTAGATGAAGCTGTGTAATTTAGCTTGCATGATGGCTTTGGGGAAAAGGCAGAGGGAGGGGAAGAGGGAGAGGGAAAGAAAGTCTCAAGTGGAGTCCACGGTGAGCAAGGAGCCCGACTCAGGGCTCAATCCTGGGACTCTGAGATCATGACCTGAGCCAAAATCAAGAGTCAGATATTTAACCAACTGAGCTACCCAGGCATCCCTCAGATTGGACTCTTAAAAGCTTCTCAAATCTAAGAAACCAAGCCAAAGATTTGTCATCAAACTTTGCCTAAAATAACTATAGATTTGGATTAATTTCTCACTTTTTAGGGTCCCCAAAATACCCTGAGATTCTTGCATCTGCCAGGAAATGACCTTCCTTGCTCACCTGCTAAGTCTGCTGGTAACCCTTTAAGCAAGGTATGAGGCTGATTTTTCTAGGGGGATTCATTTGCTTCATAGAGTCAGTTTTAGTTCCTTAAAGCTATCTGGTCATATATGAGTCTTTGTAGATTTCCCTCAAATACCACATTCCAGTCAAAGCCTTGGTAATATAATCAATGTTTCCCAATTGTGTCCTGTTACAAGAACAATAGTTTTTGTAAATGTATGTAAATAACTACAGTACCATGAAAATGAGTTTACTCTCTGAGAGTTTCTGAATTCTTGAGGGAGAATCAGGTAGGGATAAAAAGATAAATGTTTTCTCTTCTTTCACAAAGGTATATTTTACCAAATTTTCCTAGTCATATGTAACTTCAGAGAAAAGAGAAAAAGTGTTTTTTTGAACTGGAAAAACAAATATGAAAAATATCAGCTTTGTTTTAAGTGAAAAAGTCACAGAATTATCAACATCCTCCTCAGTTTATTCAGTCCTTTGTTTTCCTTGAATCCAGTTTTTCCACTCATTCTGCAAAGTCTTACCAGGTTCAGGATTTTTTGAGTATATAGCAAAGGTATCAGAAGCTTGTATTCTAGAATACTCTCCATGAGGCTACTTGAGCATAAAACGTTTGCAAATACTTTTGCAAGAGCATTGGAGTGAAATAATAACCGGATGTCAATGACAAAGGACATAAAAATGGCCATAATTAAAGATCTATTGAGATTTCATTATGAGCAATTGACAAGGGAATTTGCTTATGTCTGTGACACATGTTTTGAGATAAAACTGGAATTATGAATGATAACAAAATACCGGGACATATTGGATTTCTAGGAATTTCCTACAATTGGTAGCCTCTCTATACCATACAACATGAGGAAGACTTAGTATGACCTTTAATTTGGCAATGCTTCCCAGGAATTTGACTTAACCAAATAAGCCAAATTAGCTTAACATCTCCTTTTTTTTTATGAGAAGAGCAAACAAATTTTTTGAGATGTTCTAGGGATATCACGAAATCTAGGGATATCATGAAATATGACATGAAATATCACAAAGTTAGTTCAAGGTCAAAAAGACTTAATGTAGTGTTTGATTTGGGCGAAGTTGGCCAAAAATATCAAGGAGGTTTTAAAATATTCGGTCAAATAGGATCGTAGGGCACTGTGAAACAATACTTAGTTACCCATTTAACCACAGTGACAAGGACTTCACAGGCAAATGCAGAAAGTTAAACAGTTATAAAAAGCAAACAAAAACTTTAACTCTTTTAACAGGGAAGACTCAGCTGTCTCAAATAATTAAAGGGCCTGCTAAAGACTCAGGAAATTATTTTGACAAGATACAAAATTTTTGCTTTCTAGGCAAATCACTTTTAAAAGTAAAGAAATATATTTCCAAGAATAACACTTAGGTGTGTGAATAAGTAGTGTGCCTCACTGAATGGATATGTTTACCAGAAAGTGCCTAATTGCATAGACTCTAAAAACACATGCAAAACCTTTGTTTCTAAGAACATCGGTTGAATACGACAATATGTGCAGCACTATTTCATTGAAAAATATAGGGGCGCCTGGGTGGCTCAGTTGGTTGAGCGACTGCCTTCGGCTCAGGTCATGATCCCGGAGACCCGGGATCGAGTCCCACGCTCAGCGGGAAGCCTGCTTCTCCCTCTCTCACTCTCCCTGCTTGTGTTCCCTCTCTGGCTGTGTTTCTCTCTGTCAAATAAATAAATAAAATCTTTAAAAAAGAAAAGAAAAGAAAAGAAAAGAAAAGAAAAGAAAAGAAAAGAAAAGAAAAGAAAAGAAAAGAAAAGAAAAGAAAAGAAAAATATATGCTTACCACACTGAGGTACATATATTCTCTGTAGGTCACATGAATAAAATATGTGTTTAAAAGTTCTAAATAAATAAATAAGGTAAAGAACACTTTTCTAATCTCTTGTAAATAGCAGACCAGTAATTCAAGAAAACTGTCATTTTAACAGAGAGAAAACCAAATTCTAATTTTGTGCCAACTTATTTTTGATATTAAAATTTCTTTAACTTAATTAAATTTGTTCTAATCTTAGCCAGCTTGACTACACACTAAAATTCCTTTTCAAATATTTCTTTTTCCATAAACTTTCTACAACTTTCTTTATACAATCAGATTTTGTCCTATGTTTTTTCTCTTCTCCATTTTGAAATAATTAGCCTCTCTTTAGGACAGAATTATTTAATTCCCTTCAGCAAAATACATATCCCATTCCTCATACCTTCTTTTTTTTTTAAACTGAAAACACACACCCTGCTTTCTTGGCATTTAAAGATGTTTCCCTTATTATTTCCAGGGGCTTTAATTACATATGTTAGCATGTTTAACCCTTAAAAACCTTAACTTTTTAGTGAAAATAAAGAAGCAAGCAATTATTAACTGTCTTTTATATTAGCATTCAGTGACTTGGCAATTTTACAAATACTTTTTACAGTTTCTAGAAATATGTTTTCTCATAGTAAGTTTTTCAGTATGGCACAGGGTGTATTTACAATTGGACTCAACTATCTTTAGTTTCTCTATAGAAAGGAAGCCTGGGCTTATCAATTAATATCTTAGTATTTTATCTTATTTGGAAATGATCTAGATAATAAAATTCTGTCATTTAATTTAATGTAGAAAACTCGTAAGCGTGAAGTTCCCAAGGAGATTTGGGTAACTATTTTTAGGTAGAAATACCATAAAACAATCATTGTAAAAAGCTCACTGAAAAACTATTAGCTCCCTTACATCTATTTAATTCATTTGTTCTCAACAACCACAGATTATTCATGAAAATTCCATGAAACATTAAAGATGTTAGCATCATCTGAAGTTACTATTACTATTATCATTATTTTTGCTGACCAACTTTGTAACAGAGATAGCACCAGCTTATTTGACTTTTAGTAAATCTATGTAGAATAAAAATATTATACTTAATGCTGATAAGCGTAAAGACACACCTGTATTAATTAAACCAACAAACTTAAACTAGCTGTTGTTTACCAAAACTTATCCTAGATCATGTGAACTTGAAAAACATTTCGATTTGCTTCTATTATATATCTAAAATTTAAAAATACTTAATTCATACATACTTATTTTTAAGCCAATTAAATTGAGATCACAGATTAATTTTCACAATACCATGCAGTGGTAGAAAAATACTATGTCTGGAATGCACATACATAAGCATACATACACATACAGATAGACACCAATGGAAATCTCTTTGCTTTAATCCCAAAACTTAACCGTGAATAGGGTATAATGTAAAACTCACTTGTGTAAAAAGAAGTGCGTCTCTGGCAGACGGAACAAATTAAAGTTACCCACTGAAAGGGTTTGGGGGCGGATTTATGATTGTTGTTTGCTAATATTTGTGGAGAAGACTTTTAAGATCTGAATTTGTCTTTGACAGTAATCTTTTTTTTAAGGATGTTTTTATTTATTTGACAGAGAGAAACACGGCTAGAGAGGGAACACAAGCAGCAGGAGTGAGAGAGGGAGAAGCAGGCCTCCTGCCGAGTCTCCCCCGATGTGGGACTCCATCCCTGGACTCCAGGATCATGACCTGAGCTGAAGGCAGAGCCTTAACCACTGAGCCACCCAGGCACCCCTATCTTTGACAGTAATCTTAAGGAGGCTGTGGGCAGCTCATAATTTTCTTTCTTAAGTTTTTATTTTAATTCCAGTTGTGATGTTAGTTTCAGGAATGCAATATAGTGATTCAACAATTCTATTCATCAGCCTGTTCTCATCATAACTGTACTCCTTAATCCCCACCCCCATTGCACCTACCCCCACCCCCTCCCTCTGATAATCTTCAGATTGTCATCTATAATTGAGAGCCTATTTCTTGCTTTGTCTCTCTGTTTATCTCCTTTTTCCTTTGCTTGTTCTGTTTCTTAAATTCCACATGTGAGCGAAATCATATGGTAATGCAACCCCTATCAAAATACCAATAGCATTTTTCACAGAATAGAACAAACAATCCTAAAATGTGTATGGAACCACAGAAGACCCAAATAGCCATAGCAATCTCCAAAAGAAAAGAAAGAAAGAAAGAAAGCAAAACTAGAGGCATGACAGTTTGAGACTTCAAGTTATATTACAAAGCCGTAGTGGCCAAAACAGTGTGGTACGGCAAAAAAACCCAGTCAATCAGATCCATGGAACACAATAGAAAATCCAGAAATAAACCCACAATTATATGGTCAATTAACCCTCCGCAAAGCAGGCAAGAGAGGCACCTGGGTGGCTCAGTTGGTTAGGGAACTGCCTTCAGCTCAGGTCATGATTCCAAAGTCCTAGGATCGAGCACTGCATCGGGCTCCCTGCTCGGCGGGAGGCCTGCTTCTCCCTCTCTCACGCCCCCTGCTTGCGTTCCCTCTCTAGCTGTGTTTCTCTCTGTCAAATAAATACAAAAAATCTTAAAAAAAAAAAAAAAAAAGCAGGCAAGAATATGCAATGGAAAAGAGACAGTCTCTTCAGTGAATGCAGAAGAATGAAACTGCACCACTTTCTTATATCAGACACGAAAACGAATTCAAAATGGATGAAAGGCCTCAATGTGAAACCTGAAACCATTAAAATCTTAGAAGAGAACACAGGCAGTAACTTCTTTGACAACAGCCGGTGCAACTTCTTTTGAGATATGTCTCCTGAGGCAAGGGAAACAAAAGAAAAAAATGAACTATGGGGACCACATCAAAATAACAAGCTTCTGGGGCGCCTGGGTGCCTCAGTCGTTAAGCATCTGCCTTCGGCTCAGGTCATGATCTCAGAGTCCTGGAATCAAGCCCCGCATTGGACTTCCTGCTAGGCAAGAAGCCTGCTTCTCCCTCTCTCACTCCCCCTGCTTGTGCTCCCTCTCTATGTGTTTCTCTCTGTCAAATAAATAAATAAATAAAATCTTTTTTAAAAAAAAGTCTTGTAGGGAAAGAAAAGCTAAAACAGGCAACTGGGTGTTTAAGGGATTTAGCAGGGAAGGTGGAGGAGTTTGGGGAATTCGGGGAATATGCAGAGGAGATGACACCAAATTTAAGAAAGAGAATTCATGTTGGATGTGAACTTGAGTTTTGTTTTAAGTTTAATTTCCATTCTTTCATCTTGTTAAGAGGATCCCTAAGGCTAGCTGTTTTACTTCTTTGTATCCACTTTTTAATTTGCACTTTCCATAGGTACCAAGAGGACAACTGTTTAGGATGAGAACTCTCTAAAGAAAATATTTCAAATTCAAAATTTTTCTAATTCAAAACATCCATGATCTGTCCATTTCAATAGTGACTCAGACCAGTGTGACTTCTTATAGTTCAACCAAGGACGCAAGAGACATCCTGAAAGAGAGTGCAAAAGATACAGCCCCCACAAGATCCAGAAAGTTCACACCCAAGATTGGTTAGCCTAAGAAAGCAAAGGTGTATGTGGTGAAAAATGGTGTCCTCAGTCTCTCATGAGAACATAAGATGCCTCCAACCACAGACCCAGTAATCTACGACACTGGACAGGCACTCCTGGGACAGGACTTTTCCAGCACTAACAAGACAATGAAGGTTGTGATGACAAAGTCCCATTATGGACTGGGACCCATCATGACAAAGTCCCCTGAGAGCTGGCACAGTGGGACAGAGAGAGGGGTGCGTGGAACTCATGTCTCAGAACCCCAGCCTATTTGACTGGCCACCCGATGGTGGAGGCCAGAGAGAGAGAATATTCTCACTGGCCACAAGGCCAAGCTCTCAAGCCATAGAATAAAACACAAAGAAAACTTCATGCAGTTTCTTACAGAGGGAACCCACAGCAAAGTTCGTCTAAGCAGACCCCAGCCTGGTGAGAACTGGGAGTTCACCCGTCTATGAGGCCGGACCCAACAGGCTGATAGGGCCTATGCCTCCCTCCTGCCCTATGGTTTTCCTCCTTATGACAAATGACACAAAAGACAGAACAACAGAAAACAACGACCATCTCCAGGAGGAATAAGACTGATACAAATCGAGGGGACTCATATAATATCTTTACCAGATTCACTATACTCAAAGAATGAGTTAACACAAAATCTCCTGGTAATCCTGGTAAATTAAAAAAAAAAAAAAGACTCCTGGAAACCACTCGTGTGTACATCAGACTTTGCAGGCAGAAACCCAAGAGGCTGATGTGGTTAGAAGGTCATTCTTACCTTCTGCCGGCTCTCACTCGAGGTCCTGGGATCTCAGCGGCCACAGCAGCCACAGCGCAAGCCAAGTCTTGTGCCCACCCTGGGCACCAAAACTGGTGGGGAGGGAAACTTTTCCTTTCCTCCCTTCTAGCTTCTTTGCTTCGTCTGATGAAATAGACACAAGGGAGACTAACAAAATAAAGAACAAGTTGTAATTCTGTACAGATGGGAGCTCAGAGAAATATGAGATTCAAAGAAGTGACAAAGCAGACAGCTTTCATACCTTTTAGATGAAATGACAAGACAAAGAAGTTTGGGCTTGGGGTACTAAATTAGTAAAGAAGTAACAGCGTATGTTTATATGCCTTCTTGGCCCTGAATTCCCCATCTTTGGTGATAAGGATATCTCTTTACCTCCTACTATAGGTAAGGCACCTTTCACGTGGGAGATTAATTTTTTGCTTTCAAGAGGACAAAGGAGGGTTAGAGTGTCCTTCCTTCATTGGCTGTTTCTGAAGTAACTTTAATTCAAAATAATCAAGATTCCAAAGCACCATATTTGAGGGCAGTCAGCCCTGAATCCCATCACAGGGTTCCAGACCCAGCTTTGTCACTGTCTAGCAATATGATCAGGCCACTCAGCTTCTAGGGACTCGTACTCCTTATCTGTCTGAGAGTGACATGTGTCCTGCCCACCTCACAGGGTGGTTAACAGGAAGAATGAGATAAATCATAGGAAAGTGCCTTCCACAAATGAACCGATGACTGGTACCCCGCAAAGGTTTTGCTGATTGACTGACTGCCTGAGTGATTGATAAGGCCTTGGGGGACAAGTTCTTCTTGCTTTTTTTTAAACATTTTTTCAGCAGAAGCTAAGGGATAATGGATATAGTCTTCAGGGGGAAAGACATTATTACAAGCATCAAACCAGTTTGATTGTGTTTTGGCCGAGGAGATTCGTACTCACTCCCTCCTGTGGAATTCCTGACCCATTTGATGTGACATGTCTGTGATGGAGCCTCTAATTAAAGACTTGCAGGAAAGATAAAAAGTCATTATGTCTCATTTTAGGAAACACTCACATTACTTAGGGTTTTCAGTGAGAAGCCCCAGGGAACATCTATCTTCCGAGACTTGGCAAACCTACCAGCTTTACTAGATCCTTCTGTATTTGGTCACCAAGACGCAGACAGTAGGAGGCTCTAAGGACCCCACCAGCCGCCCTGTTGGGTGCAGCCACCCTAATTCCAGGCTTCAGGAGGAGCAAAGAGAGAAGAAGCAAGACCCACCAATGTTCTAGGCCATGTGGAAAGAGTAGGCAGGTGACTCCTGGGGAAGGTGAATCAAGACCCTACAATAGGGCACCTGGGTGGCTCAGTGGGTTAAAGCCTTTGCTTTCAGCTCAGTTCATGATCTCAGGGTCCTGGGATTGAGGCCCACATCAGGCTCTTTGCTCAGTAGGGAGCCCGCTTCCTCCTCTCCTTCTGCCTGCCTCTCTGCCTACTTGTGATCTCTCTGTCAGATAAATAAATAAAATCTTAAAAAAAAAAAAAAAGCTCTTATAAAAAAAAAAAAAAGACCCTACAATAATACAGAGGAGAGAGGAGTCCTTGGGGTCATGTTTGACCTGTATCTTAAAAGGATAACATGGAGATAAGAAGTGGGAGCAGGGCCGAGGAAGGGAGATGAAGTGAGGGCAGGGAAACAAGTCAGGAACCACAGGAGGTTTTCTGTGGAGAGATGGTAATCATGTGCACTGAAGTCCACAGTGAAGAAATGAGAAGTGGGTGAGTTGGTGCCCATCTCAAAGATCATCCAGGGTCCTGGGCAGTCTGGCAGCTTCTGTGCCCCAGGCTCTCTGCTAAATGTTCTCCTTTGAAGATCAGGAACAGGACAAGGTATATCCACGTTTACCCTTATTCAACATTGTACTGGAGATCCTAGCCAGGGTAAAAAGGCATAAAGAAAGAGAGAAAAGGAAGGAAGGAAATGCATTAGGAATGAAAAGGAAGAAATAAAATTGTCTTTATTCAAAGACAGCATGATTCCATATGTTAAAAAAAAAAACAAACACTAAGGAATCCTTTCTTTTTCTTTTTTTTTTTTTTTTAAGATTTTGTATTTACTTTAGAGATTGAGAGAGATTGGGGGAAGGAGCAGAGGGAGAGAAATAAGTCAACACAGTGCTGAGTGCAGAGCCCAACATGGGGCGTGATCTCATGACCCCAAGCTCATGACCCAAGAGGAAACCAGGAGTCAATATTCAACTGACTGAGTCACCCAGGCACCCCCTAGGGAATCTATTATTTAAAAAATGACCCGATCTAATAAATGAGTTTAACAAGGCTGCAGGATAGGAAATCCATATAAAAATATCTCTACATACTAACAATTGGCAACTGAGGTCACTTTACAATAGCATCAAAAAATAGTATCTTATGAGATAATTTTAACAAAATATGTGTAAAACCTGTACAAAACCCTTGCTGAGAAAAACCAAAGCAAAACTAAAGAAATGCAGGCATATGCTATGTTTATGCATTAGAAGACTCAATAGTGTTGTCAATTCCCTCTAAACTGCTCCGTGGATTTAACAATATGCCAATCAATATCCTAACAGCCATTTCTTACAGGAATTAACAAGCTAATTCGAAAATTTGTAAGTAAGGACAAAAGATCTGGAATAGCCAAGATGATTTTTTTAAAGAAGAACAATGTCAGAGGCAATACAATATTTTAACACTTACTCTAAAGCTACTGCAATCAAGAGAGTCTGGTTTTAGCATAAGAAGAGGTACAGAGATCAATGCCACAGATCCATAAATAAACCCACACAGATATAGTTGATTGATTTTCAACCATGATTTCCTACAGTGGAAAGAAGAGTGTTTTAAACACATAAAATTGGAAAAGTTGAATCGTCATATGGGAAAAATGAACCTTGACCTGTAATTACACCATACCCCCAAATTCACTGGAAATGCTAGTAGATGATAAAAGTATAAAAATACCTCAAGAAGAAAACAGAGAAGAAAATTTTTGTAATTCTAGTGTGGGCAAGGATCTCTTAAATAGGACACAAAAACATGAATCATGGAAGAAAAAAAAAGATAAACCTTCTTCATCAAAATTGAAAACGTTTGCTCCTCGAATACATTAATGAAGAAGCAAGCCAGAGATCCAGAGAAAATATCTACAATACTTATTTCTGATAAGGAACTTGACTCCAGAATATAAATTACTTTAAAACTAAATAGTAATGAAATAAGCAACTCAATAAAAATGGGCAAAAGATTTGACACTTTACTGAAGAAAACATACCCCAAAAATGCCTTTTTCAATTTCAATGAATGCATTGTCCTCAGGTGTGTGCAAATGGGCACACACACACACACACACACACACACACATATTTCTTCCTTGACTGCTAAAAGGTCACTTATCCCTCGAGGCCCAGGTACAATGTCCCTTCTCTTAAGTCACACTCAAGGTCATTCTTTTCCATATTCCCTTGTATGAGCTTTTATCCTAGAATTTGCCTTGCTTTCTTACAAGTGTCTGTTTCAGGGTCAGTTTCTTCCACTTGAATGTAGACCCTTTATAGGAGAAGATTAGGTCTTCTTCCTCTTGTTATCTCCACCATCTAGCACAAGGCCTGGCATAGAGCAGGTGCTCAATAAATGTTTATACATGGGGAGGAAGAAACGTTTCTTCTTTATTTCTTGGAATGCAAATTACAGCCTAGTCCTCTCATGTCTCTTAAATTAGGCTCTCCAAGGCAATTGGCAATCTTAGACCCTGAAATCATAGCATTTTAGAGCTCAGAAGACTTCAGATATTCACAAATCGTGTTCTGCAAACCTGAGGAGTTTCCCCGGAACCCACCTACAAGGACTGAAGGACATTTCTCTGTAACTTCACTTTAAAATCCCCTCCTATTAGAAAGTCAGATGGCTGTCAAGGGTCTGCTTCGGTATCTGACACTAGAGTGGACCTCTGGCATGTCTGACTAATGAGATCTGTGATCCTTTCCAGTCCTGACAATCTAGTAATAGATGCACCCCAACTCCACCCCCCTCCTGCAATTGACCTTGGCATGATTTTTATTCAAAGCCAGGTAATAAAGAGCACATGAGCCAAATGATATTTCTCCTTGAGGTTCAGTAATCCATGATCTTCTATTGGTGTCAGACACACACCTCAGTGCCACCATAAAATATAAGATTACCTCCTCTGTGCTTCCAGGGGCCCCCTCTCAGTCCTTTGCCCAACCTCCTGTAAGCCCTTGTGGACCTCTGTCCCTTTCCTACCTCACTGATTTGGGTAAACACCAGAGTTAACTGGTTGCTGGAGAGGCAAGAAAGTCCTCTCTATGGGTTTAAAAAATAATTTGCTTTCATAACATAAAGTAATGACTATCCACTGCAAAAATTTAGGTAATTTGGATAAGAAAATAAGAAAAAAGGAAAAAAAAAACAGTGAAATTATTATCAATGCCCTCTTTTTTTAGAGTTTAATCACTTTTAATCATTTTACAGCGATCTCTCCAATCTTCTATGTGTGCGTGTGTGTGTGTGTAACCAAAATGAGATCAGTGTTTTAGAATCTGTTTTCTCCTCTCTAAATCACATATTGAACATATTCCAATGTCATTAAAATTTTTTTTTCAGTAGTCCCCTACTACTGGATATATAGCTTATTTCTAATTTGGCATCATTGTAACAAATTCTCCAGTTAACATCCTTATACCAATAGTGCTAAGAGTCAGTCTGATTGGGGCGCTTGGGTGGCTCAGTTGGTTAAACGACTGCCTTCGGCTCAGGTCATGATCCCAGACACCCAGGATCGAGTCCCACATCCGGTTCCGTGCTCGGTGGGAAGCATGCTTCTCTCTCTCTCAGTCCCTCTGCTTGTGTTCCCTCTCTGGCTGTGTTTCTCTCTGTCAAATAAATAAAATCTTAAAGAAAAAAAAAAGAATCAGACTTATTCTTTTTTTTTTTTTAAGATTTTATTTATTTATTTGACAGAGATCACAAATAGGCAGAGAGGCAGGCAGAAAGAGAAGAGGAAGCAGGCTCCCTGCTGAGCAGAGAGCCCGATGTGGGCCTGGATCCCAGGACCCTGAGATCATGACCTGAGCTGAAGGCAGAGGCTTAACACTCTGAGCCACCCAGGCACCTAGCATGATTATTTCTTTAGGATAGAGTCCTTAAAGAAGAATTCTGGGTCAATGGGTATGTAAAAAACTTGAAACTACTCTTTTTTTTTTTTTGAAAGATTTTTATTTATTTTGACAGAGAGAAACACAGCCAGAGGGGGAACACAAGCAGGGGGGAGTGAGAGAGGGAGAAGCAGGCTTCCTGCCGAGCAGGGAGCCCAATATGGGACTCGATCCCGGGACTCAGGGATCATGACCTGAGCAGAAGGCAGTCGCTTAATCAACTGAGCCACCCAGGCACCCCTGAAACTACTCTTTTATTTTTATTCTGGGAGAGACAATCTTTTAATTTAGATTTTGTGAGAGGCCTTCCTAACTCACACAGCTCTTGAGCTTAGCTCTGTGCAAGTTCCTGGTTGATTAAATGATTTTGGTGGTTGAACTCATGGTTGGCAAACTACAAATATGGAGATGCTATAAACAAATCACCCCACAAGTTTTTCCCTTCTCCCAACAGTCCCCAGCAGGCGGGCATCGCGTGCAGCCTGTTTCTCAGTCCTCCTGGTTGCTCAAGGGCCGACCTTCCTGTTTCCTGCCTCCTAGTAGATGAGTGTGCTTTGAACCATGCGGGCCTCAGATCTCTAAATCTCGTTGGGCCATATTCTGTCTTCTCAGGCCTGGGCATTTTCCACTGGCAGGTCTGTCATTAGTTTCTCTCTGCCAGAGTTTGTAACACCTTATAATTTGGTCACCTTGGCCAATTTCATCAAGGTGTTTCTACCTTATATCATTAGTACAGATTAAATGGGCCCCACCCAAGCACACCTCCCAGCCCCGCCCAGGGCCCCACCCGGCGTCAGTTTCAGCCTGGACTTTAGCACACCTGTGTGCTTTCTGATCCATCCCAAGTGATCACACGTTCACTGAAGAAGCCGGACTCCATGGTCAGCGCAGAGTGCCTTCAGTGGTGACCAGCCTAGGAACTCAAAGACTCCGTCTCGTCTCACTGGCCCCCTGAGCTGCAAACCTCCCATGAGCCTCTCCATCTGCATGCTCCGCCCTTCTCTCCCTCTTGCTCTAGACCTCAGGGGGCTGACCTACAGGGACTGCCCTCCAGAGACTGCACAGCCCTCGCATCCACTTGGGTTCAGCCAATAGGGAACACTAGAGGGAATGGGGATGGGGGAGCGTGAGGTCGGGGCATCCATTCACTGAGCTGTCTCCCTTGGAGTTTTTACTAAGTCCTTCCAGCAAAAGTCACTGCCTTGTCAGGGAGCCCTCTTCTCCCAGCTCTCTCTCTAGGTTTTCCCACCCACAGCCTCTCCTTGCTTTTCAGCGGCAGGGTTGTAGGAGCCCTCAGGCTTCCAACTCATCCCCGGGGCTCCCCAACACCTTGCCCGTCCCTTGTAAATCGTCTCTTTATTAAACTCTTCTCAAGTTACCCAATATGAGAGGGCCATCTGTTTTTCACTAGGACCCTGACTGATAAAATAGAGCTGGGATAGTGCTATTCCCGGTCTGGGCTGGAGGTGGCCTAGATCCGTCAGACAGACTGCGGGAACCCCAGATCCTTTCTGGAGTTGAGCCTCTCGTCTTCTCTCAGATCCTTAAATGTTTAGCACTTTTGGAGTTCTCACATTCTTTTAATATAAAAGAACTTTGACATTCTCTTAACGAGAGCTATTGCAGGTGTTCGAGCATTTTCCATGCATTCGTTTAACAGATATTTATTGAGCGCCTCCTACAATGCACCAGACGCTGAGCTAGACGGCATGCACACATCTGTAAGCAAAGCGGACATGCTCCGTGCTGGCGCCGTGAAACCAGTCACCCGGAACATTCTGTAGAGGAACTGCTTCCTGCAGAGAGGCGCCTTGTGTTAGATGTCCTCCCACCTGCCGAAGCTGAGCACCTTTTGCTTCTGAGAATTTATATTCAACATCTCGTGATAACCGAAAAGAACTTCGGAAGATAGGAAGGTAATGCAACCAAACAAAAGGAAAACCGTGGAAGGGAGGAGAGATTCAGTCTCCTTGCAATCCATGTGTACCTGGAGCGCCATGAGGCTGATTGGTCTTGGCATGGCTGTGCCACTGCTGTCACCTTCGTGCCATCTGCCCTGCCTCTGCTCTTCCCATGCCCGCCCCATTCTCACCCCTGACTGGCCCAGCCTGTTAGGCAAGGTATGCAGGCCCCAGAATGCTGACAGCAATCACCCCCTACCCTCTTTCTTCTTCCTGCCCTGGTCTCCCTCCCAGTCTGTGTCTTCAGGAGACTGAACCTGGGCCTGGAAAGTTGGGGTCTCTTCTCAATCAGTTCTTCCTGGTCCCTTGAGGCCCAACTCCCAGCATGAGCTCCAGACCACCTTCCTCTCCAAGAAGCCCCAAACCCAAGAGTTCTTTTTTTAATCAATCCCCTATTACTTTCTCGTTTTTGAATGCCTCAAACAAACAAACCCCCCAAAAAAATCTGTCCACCCTCTTTTCTTTCTTCTCTGCCTTCCTTCCGTGCCTTCTCTCTTTTCTACTGTCTATATTTTTCTCTGTTCTCTACATTTTGCCTCTCACTCTTCCTCAGAAGAGCTGTAGGAGTTCTTTGCTTTGAAGAACAAAGATTCTCCTGGAAATTAAAAGTAAGCAAAGTTGATGGGCATTTGGTTGGCTCAGTTGGTTAAGTGACTGCTTTGGGATCAAGTCATGATCCCAGAGTCCTGGGATCGAGCCCCACATCGGGCTCTCCCTACTCTGCAGGGAGCCTGCTTCTCCTATTCCCCCTGCTGTGCTCTCTCTGTCAAATAAATAAATAAAACTAAGCATGGACAGCTGGGTGGCTTAGTTGGTTAAGCATCTGCCTTCTGCTCTAGTCATGATCCCAGGGTCCTGGGATCTGAGTCCCACATTGGGCTCCTTGCTCCACGGGGAGACTTCTTTTCCCTTCTCCCTTTGCCTACTGCTCTCCCCCCTACTTGTGCTCTCGCTCTCTCTCTTTGAAATAAATAAATTTTTTTTTTTTTAAAGTAAGCAAAGTTGAAAACATTTGAAATTCGGTTAACATGCTTAAAATAATGGTGGTGATGTTGATATTAGTAACAATAACAGCCTTCAATTACTACATTTTCTCCATCCTAGGCACTGTCCTGAGAACTTTATACCCATCAGCTTATTTAATCCTTCTAAGGGCCCTAGAAGTGAGTATGATCATTCTTCCCAGCTTACAGTTAAAGAAACAAGCCCAGAGAGGGGGCTGTGACTTGCACAAAGTCACACAGCAAGTGCTAGAACTGGGTCTCCAACACTAGCCTGCTCAATTCCAAATTCCAAATTTCAACCTCCTTGCCTTCACTGCTGCATGAAAGGGATCCTGCTCTAACTTCTCTTGAAAGGAGCCAGCTTCTGCCACAGAAATAACCCCTCTCCAGCTTCCCACTTTTTAAGTTCCAACTTTTATATTATTATATAAATGAGTTTCCATCAGCGAGACACACCCATCCCCCTTACTGGGTGGGGGAAGCCTCACCAAGTGAAACCTCCTATTTACTCCCCATCCCTGGCTGGCCCCGTGCTGGGTGGGGCAGTGGGTGGGGAGCCACCCAAACCACCTCCTTCCATCTGCTCACCCACAAGGAGTCTCGAGGATGACTCTGGCTGCAAACCCCGCCCCTCCTGACAGCATCACCACATGAGATGGGACAGCTGCGAACACTCACCTTTGCCTCAGATCAGAGCTTCCCACGACGTAGAACCTCCATCTGGTCTGTGTTTCTAAAACGCACGACTTTCTCCATGATGCAGAGAAAGGCCATGGGCCTGGTCACACTAAACTGTGACAGTTTCATCATTCACTCAACAAACATGTCCAGAGTGTCCATCATGTGCTGGGCGGCACACAAGGTGTGGGGCTCTCTCTTCCAGTTTATACTGGAGTAAAATATTCTAAGTGTTCCTGCAGTGGACTGAAGTATAATTTAGCCAGTATTTCCTCTCCTCTCGCCCTCACCCATTTTCTGCCCCACGGAATCGGGACTTGGCTGGGTAGAACACTTTGGCCAATGCAGTGTGGGCAGAAGGGAGAATATGCCAGTTTCAAGTGAAGCCTTAAAGAGGCTTCACAAATATCTGCCCAGTCTCAAACTTCTGCCTTCCAACATGGGAACGCTGCTGGCCAGTGGGGAGCTTTGTTCCTTCAGCCTGGGTCTCAGAAGGAGAAGACACATGGGAGGGGCCATGAGCCATAGCACCAACTCATGGCCATCAACAAATTACATGAACAAACAATACATGTTTGTTCCTGAATGTTCCTGAAGGCCATCGAAAGTCCGAGGTTGTTTGTTCCACAGTATTATCACAGCAAAAACGGAGTCACCTGGTCCCACACAGAGCTATATTCCTCACCTGTCTTCTGGCCTTTTTCTTGCTTTTGGATATCTGAAAACAACATTATCCTGTAGTGGTGAGTTTCTCTCCTCCATCCAGGGGAAGCTGTCTGAACAAAACCTACTGATCATCATGTCATATGGTACCTGCAGGAACCTCACAGAGCCAAGAGAGGCCCTTAGACATAGACTATTGTTAATCACTGCTACCCACACTTTGTTTTCTATTGTTCATTATCAATTTCTAAAGTTAACATTAACCACATCAAGGGAAAGCACTTGTTTAAATACTTTGAAGGCCCCAACTGAGTTTATTGTTTATAACCCAAGACCAAGACTAGTTGGGATGACAGGAGAATGGGCACTCTGGCTTTTGAGCCTTCTCCAGTCACCATCTGGAACACTGTAGGTGTTTAATCATGTTCTTTTAATATCTTTTAGTTCAACAAATATTTATTGAGTATATCCTCTGTGTAAGGCACTGTGTAAGGAGAGGAGAAGGTTCCTACCACCAGCTCACTCGTTTGTCATCTCATGGGAAGAATGGATACTTACAGAACTAGAATTAAGGATGACACCACATAAGGTATTTTGACAGAAGTGCCAGAAAACGATTGCATCCAATCAGAGGGGGTGGAGAATAGAGAGCACTTCACGCGGAAAGAAAAAAGATGCAGAGAGGCTGTGTGGAACAGAATATGAAAGATGGAGAGCAATAATGGGAAGATGAGTAAAGGCCGACTGTGGGAAGCCTCCCATGCCAAGCTGGTGAATTTGTTGGCAAACCCAAGAATGACTGAACACTTAATTAAATCCATCACATCAGTGTTGACCACACCCTTCACTGGACCCAGAATTTGGATTTTTCTGACAATGTCAAGTTGCTAACAGCTTGAAGCTCCACAAAAACAACCAGAGGTAGAAGATGCTGCCCAAAAGCAAATATGACAACAAGATGGTTTCCATGACTACGAGCAAGCCAAAGTACTATAAGTAGGCTGTGTGTTGGGGGAAGGAGGAGCAAGAACTCAGCAATGGGTATATTTGCAAGTATTTTTACGATCTAGCTACTGTCTGTATTGGCTGGGTAAAGAGAGATGGAGTAGCACAATAGGCTGTCTTGAACCTCACTGTTCTTGGTGACCACGGGTCTCACCGCTCCAGCAAGGAGCACCCCTGTAGACCATGCATGGCACCACCGAGTCCTCCCCATCGCACCCATCTCCTATGCCCACACACTTTCCCCAGGCTATGCCTGGCCACTGGTCTCCCCTGCCCCACCTAATTGCACCCATGATTTCCACTGGCCAGAAAACACATCACTATCAGGCGATTACAAAACAAAACGAAGATATTCAGGTAGTACCAGGTTCTCAGTTGGCCTCAGCTGCGCTGCTCTCCACCTTCTGTGTGCCATGAGCATTCTGCTCCCACACCCTACTGAAATGACCTGGTCATGGGTCCAACTTCCCCTGGTGCCATAAGCTATGGACGGGCAGGACTGTGTCTTTTTCTCTTTATGCCCTATGCCTCGTCCACACATGTATAATACAACCACTTTCCTACATATTAGATACTGTCCCTTCACCCGCACTCAATGGATGATCTCATTGAATCTTTCCAATGATCCAACCTTACAGGGTAGGCATTAACATTGCCATTTTTCAAATAAGGACTGTGAAACCCAGAAAGGTTAAGTAATTTTTCCAAGATCTATCTGAGTGCAAGGGCCCCCTTTTTTTTCCCCTCTTCAACACTGAGCCACAGATGAAAACAGAATCAGTCCCAAAAGTCCCAGGTCCAGGGCAAAGGACCAAAAAAGACTGCTTCAGTATGAGCAAGGCAGGCCTCCCAAAGGTGGTCCTTGTGATCAACTGATGTTCCAAATCTGTTGTGTTGGACACAACAATCGGAACCAGGGTCTCTGGCTGCCAGCTTGCCTTATCTCTGGCCCTATGGCCTTCATGGGTGTGCAAGCCAGCGGTCTACCTGGACCTCTGCCTCATCTGTGTTATGCTGCAGCCTGCGTATTTGCTTCTTTCTCTCATGGCGTGGAGGTGTCCAAGAAGATGGCACCAAGGCCAAGAGTACATGTAAGGCCCTTGTTCTCGAAGAAGGTTTATATGCATTAAACCGAACTCACAGCTGTGTTTCTGGAATCATAAGACTTAGTGTCCCTCCTAGATCAACCTTTTCAGAGAAAGCTTCCTTCCAGGACTGATCCTCAAGAAGTTCTTCCCAGGCTGATGTTTAGCAGAGACATACAGGGCCTTTGCTTTCTGTCTTCCAACTCTGTTTAAAACTGAATTTGAATCCATAGGCTGGGTTATAGGAAGTGAACAAGGGTTGCTAGGTCAGTGTTTTCATGAGGGTTACATGTGCCAGGCCAGGTGAGAATTCCCCCCAAGAAAGCCAAGAGCAGAGGTTGGGACAAGTGACAGGGACTTGAGACCAGCACACAGACTTCTAACACCTGCTGGACAGCACTGGTGAGAGAAGGGCAGGAAGTGGCTCTGGACAGAAACTCGGAGCTCAGGTTGGAGGTTCACGAGTGCTAGAGTTAAGCATATTGGCTTCCTCAAGCTCACAGGAATATTCAAAAGATCATTTGTCTCAGGGAAGTCTTTTTGAATCCACCAAGAAATGAAGCCACAATCCTTCCAGACTTTTCCAAGAAAGAGAATGGGGCTTCCATCCCTGCTAAATGATGACCAACATCTGTTTTTTTCAGAACCACGTTCCCCAGCCCAGCATCAGATGCATCACGGGGCATGTCTGAAGCAGCCAGATTTGCTGGCTCCTGACCCCGGGGTCACAAGCCACAGATAAAGAGTGTGACTCCAGGCTCTTACCTTGAGCTTGGCTCACAGGGAGCAAGGCCCGCCCTGCTGACACCAGTCCTGACCATCTGGTTCATCAGGATGAACTTATTTTTGTTTGCAGCCACACCCACAACTCCACCTCAAACAACAACAGGTAGCAGCCCCAAATCTAGTTTGAACCCTGCCCAAAGGCACGCACCCCGAGTGCGGGTCTGCAGCCAGACCCCAGAGAGCACAGCGTCTCTGGGCATCCAGGGGGTAACCGGAAAGCTTGGGACAGAGGGAGGGGCCAGGAGGCCCTGGAGCGTTTCCTTCTCTCCCTACAAGGGACCAGTTAGGGAACTAGTGAATGATTTACAACTCGACTCTTTATGAGAAAGGAGCACATTAACTTCCTGGATCATTCGTCCCCAATAAATGAAGAAAACTTCATTGAAATGCAAGCTTCCAGAAGGCTTAAACTCTAGAGCAGACGGTTACTAACTACAACTTTTTTTAACCTTTGCCTAAATTCGGATGCGGACTAAAGAAATTCACTCTGGTATTTTCTCAGACAAGCCTGGAGCTCATTAAAATCAGAAGAGCTGTTCAGAGTAAGGACTCAGCTAATAAAAAAGGGAAGAGCGAGGTGTCTTGCTATCCCAGAATTCTAGATTCTCCTGTCTCTCCTCTTGCTCCTCGATCCTGAAAAAAATGGAAAATTTCAAGTCAGTTCACCCATTTGCAAATGATCTTGTTTTAAGAATGCAGGATAAATGTTAAAAAAAAGTAATTTAGCAAACACATTGGAAAGAACTTGTGAGTTTGGCTGAGTTAGACTGTTTTCAATTAACATCGCTTTTCAACTACACTGATTTGGGGACAAGCTTGGAGTATTCATCTTTCTTTTTCCCAGCAGGAGTTACTTCTTGTGTTTATTTCATGAACAATTATGAGTCCAAAATCAATTGACTAATATGAAATTGGGACCAGCAATTGTGGAATGTGTTCCCAATCTTAGAATAACCAATTACAGAAGACATCCTTCTGGAGATATCCTTGGCTCTACCTGTAAGGCATTCAAGTCAAATCAAAAGTGAGGACAGAACACCCAAGACTAGAACACACATTCAGCTTGGTTGCCTTGATGTGGCCAGGCTACTGCTTATACCTGTGCAGTGCACAGTCCACACAACCATACCATGCAGGCTCACCAACTGTTTATGTCTGACATCTTTCTGATTGTCTGGTGTCCGGTTGTAAAACATTAAGGCTATCACTCTGTCAAGGCCCAAGACCCTGAGGGTTACAGAGGCTCGGTCACTGAGTTCTAATTTTTGCTCATTCTCCCTTTAGGACTTGGGCCTTACTTAAAGTATCTTCTGCCCTTTGTGGGGGGAGGGGGGCAGGTGGGGATCTGTACCATCAGTATTCAGTCTGCACACAATCACTTAATCCCCCTATTTTGGCTATGTTTGCCCATCCACTTGGTATCTCTCCACCAGGTAGGGACCCTCTATTTCTCCAGAAAATAAACTTCCAAACATCTTTCAGGTACGTGTAATGCTCAGAGGATTGGACGGGGGAAGGTGATCTAGTGATCCAGTAACTTTTCAAGTAGGTTCACCCTACTTCCTACATGAACTCTGCCTTCATCCACAGTTCTAGAAGTATCTATGCCTTTTGTACAGGTTGGTTTCCTCACTTTCTTCACTGCCATTTTGTGCTATGGCTTTTTCCAATCTGCTAAGTCAGTTAATACATGTCCATCTATTGTCCAACTTCCAAAATTGTGTAGTTGCTGTCTCCTCTCCTATTCTCCCTGCCCTTGGGACTTTTGTGGGCTGTTGTTGTTATTTTAAAGTTTTTCCTGTAATTTCAGTTGGGTTTGGGGAGAAAGCTAACTTAGATAAGTACGTTGAGTCCACCATCTGAACACGAAGCCAGAATCCTTTCCATTTTTAGGCCTCGCTGCACATCCAAGATTTCTCAATGAGGTAGTTAGTAATTGGTTCTCTGAAATAATCTTGAAGGGTTTAAATTACCGTTATTGTTGTTGTTTAAAGAATAAGAAATCCAAACTGCAATGCTAATCAGAGTTCCTAATCCATGGCTCAAAATGGTTTAGAACTTCATGAGAACATTGGATCTTCTTCTTCTTCTTCCTCATCTTCTCCTCTTACTCCTTCTCCTTCTCCTCCTCCTCCTCCTCCTCCTTCTTCTGTTTCATTGTTTATTTGAGAGAGAGAGAAAGAGATCATGAGAGCAGGGTGAGGGGCAGAGGGAGAAGCAAGCTCCCCATTGAGCAGGGATCCTGATACACGGCTCTATCCCAGGACCCTGGGGCTATGACCTGAGCTGAAGGCAGATGCTTAACTGACTGAGGAACCCAGGCATCCCAAAACATTAGGTCTTCCTGGTGGTGTCCAGAACAGACTGTTAGTCCCTTGATGGGAGAATCCAGATCATGTTGTGCTTGTAGCCAGCAGTGAGGGTGTCTCTGTCTGACCAAGATCAAACACAGAAGCGTTATTCATGCTGACATGGCTGGAAACAACTGGGAGAGGTGGTTAGGATGTTCCACAGGCTGCTATGCCCATCGCATGGACTATGGACCACCACAAGAACCTCCTAACTTGAATAGCCATGAACATTGTCTCATGCTCTTGAGAAAATAATACAAAAGAGCTAAACCATTCATTGTAGGAAACAGAACTTAACTCAGAGGTAGGTTCACTCTACCTGATGCTCCTTGGCCTTTTTACTCATTTTTTAGACCCCAATAGCTGCCACGGGAGACAGCATCCCATAATACCCACCCAGAGTGTTCCTCTCTGGACTTCATGTAATTCATTCAGCCAAGATTTAATGAGTCCCTCCCAGGTGCTACGCGCAGGACTGGGTCAAGGAAATGAAAGAAAGTCCCTGCTTTCATAGAACTTTTATCAAGTGCATATGTGGTAAACGCGGAGGACTAGGACTTTTAGGAAGAGTGGAACAGGATAGTGATGGGAGAGTTCTGCTGTTCGGGAGAGAGTATGCAGGGATGTCCTCTCTGATGACATGACTTGAACAGCTGGAGGAAGAACATTCTAAGTATAAAGGGGCATTTGAAGCAGGCGCACAGCACATTTCAGAAATAGCAAGGTCCGTGTGGAGGTGAGAATAACAGGGGATGGAATCAAGAAGGGGGGGTTAAGTCAGATTTTAAAGGCAATAGGAGGAGCTTCTCATTTCATCCTGAGAGATTTAGGAAACCCCTGGAAGATACTGAGCAGGGAAGGATGGATTCAGCCATCGTTCTGCTGCTGAGAAGACGTCATAAAGGCAGGACAAGGGCAGAAACAGGTAAACCAGTTAGATGCCACTGCAAGGAGCCACGCAAAAGATGGCAGTGGCTGGAAGCCACGGTGGGGGTGGGGAGAGGCGCCTGGGTGAATTCAGACTATATCCGTGGTACAGCTGATGCACTGGATTTGAGTAGGAAAGCAAGAGAAGCATCCAGAGAACTGTGAGATAACTGACTGAACAACTGAGGGTTGGATCTGACATCTGTGGGAACGGGACAGCTAGGAAAGAAGCAGGCGCGCATGCTCAAGGGTTTGGTTTGGGACACATCAATCCTAAGATGCGTACCAGACATCCACCAGAAAATACTAATAGGCAATTGTAAATAGGAATCTGGCATTCCTATGATACAAAATGGACACGGAAAGTGCCCCCTTGGCCCCGAGCTACAGAGGTCTGCGCTAAAGGATGAAGGAAATATTCAAGGAGCAGCAGGACACAGCCCACAACAGGGTCCAGAAGCTTTTTTCACAGTAGGTTTTCAGAAGTGTAGATAAATTAAGACTTCAGTCAGGATCCACAAACAGGAAATCTGGCTTAGAGGACCCCCAAATAAAATGAATAAATGGAGCGAAAAGAGTGAAAAGACTGGCCATGGAGAGCCCGAGGGGCAGAGGAAGCTTGCCCTGCTCCCAGCCCCTGCCACCGGGGACCTCACTGATTGTTCCTCTCACTTCCTCCTCCCGGGTCAGTGGGTCCTAGCTTCCTGTGACCACAGGGTGTGGCTCAGAGGCACGGAGGTACCTGACATGTCTTCTTAGATTTACGTCCTTATTCATCTACCTGCACCATCCTTTTCTTTCTTTTTCTCAGAATTTCCAGATCATGTTTTCATTTACACTGTAAATATTTTTTGAATATATACCTCCTGGTGCATACTCACCTGTGTGCAAAACCCGTGTGACACACGGCAGCAACACAAAAGCAGACAGACTTCCGAGATGTGACAGCAATCGAAAACACTGTTTAAGAGATGCTTGGAACAAAGTGCAGGAGGCTTTTTAGAAGAGGGGAGATTCCTGGCTTGGGATGGCCCAGTGCGCTGGGCCTCAAGAAATGAGTGCATTTCCTCGTTTCCCTTTAGAGAAAATGGAGGGAGAGCAGAGCCATACAGGTGAGATCCGAGTGTATTAGGAGACTTTATACTTATATTCCTCAGCCTTTTAAATTCATGCTTTCTTGGCTGCATGTGCCTTGTTATTCAGTACAAACTCACCACTAGTAGATAAATCTGTCCTGGAGACCCAGGGCACAGGATAGTGAATCTAGACAATACTGGGTTATGATCATACAACCGGAAGAGAAATTAGCTCTTATTATTCCTGCCACAAAAAGAGATGGTGATTATGTGAAGTGATAGAGGTGTTGATAGCTGCAATGGCAATATTACAAGACATAAATGTATCAAATCAGCATGTTAGACACCTAAAATTTACACAATGTTACATGTCAGATAGACTCCAGTATTCATTCACTTGTTCATGCTTTCTTTTAATAAACAGAAAAAAGCCACATCCTCATTTAATGTTATTTGAACCTCAAAATAAATTAAATATTGGAGTGCCTGGAGGGCTCAGCTGGTTAGACATCCTGCTCTTGATTTCACTCAGGTCATGATGTCAGGGTCATGAGATTGAGCCCCACGTGGGGGTTCCTCACTCAACTTGGGATTCTCTCTCTCCCTCTCCTCTGCCTCTGCCTCTCCCCCCTCTCGTTTCCTCTCTCTCTCTAATAAATAAATGTCTTTAAAAATAAATTAATTAGGGGCACCTGGGTGGCTCAGGTGTGAAGCGTCTGCCTTCAGCTCAGGTCATGATCCTGGAGTCCCAGATGGAGGCCCGCATTGAGCCCCGCATCGGGCTCCCCGCTCAGCAGGAAGCCTGCTTCTCCCTCTCCCACTCCCCTGCTTGTGGTCCTCTCTCACTGTATCTCTCCCTCTCTCTGCCAAATAAATAAATAAATAAAATCTTTAAAAACTAATTAAAATAATTAAAATAAAAATAAATTAATTAAATATCAACACTTAAAACAAATTGAACTAATTAAATAAAACAAAGTCCTTAAACTAAATCCTACCCCCTCCCACATTCTCTCTCTTCCGCTCTGTCTCCCTGTTCCTATGTTTCTCTCTCCCCCACCCTACACCCACACAACTCCTATTAAAAGAACAGATAAAGTAAAGGGGATCCTTTCCAAAGCCAGAAAACTATGAACTACACAACACCCACCCCTCCCCCTTACCTCCCATGGCATCATAAACCCTTAAAAAACAAAAAAACCCAAAAAACCACACATACACACACACAATGTCAGGCAATGAAATGAAGGCAACTGGGAGTGGCAGGGTGAGGGGTGGCAGGGCTGGGCCCAACGCGGTTCCTGGCAGGAGGAGGGGCACCACAGAAACTGAAAATCAGACTTCATTTTCTTGTTCAAGTGTAAGCCGAGTTTACTTACAACTAATCACTTGGCAAGGGCCCCTGTATGCACCGCCTCTTTTCCCACTAAGTACAGAAAGAGTTCAGATATCAATTTGCTGTAAGAAAAGCAGACATTTTTTTAAAAAGAGGCCTGATTCATTCAGAGTGCACAACAGCCCAGGCTGCTTCTAGGATTGGTTAGCGATGCATCATCAAAGGGACTTCTGTAGGCACCACTGAAAGGCCCCACTGTGAGAAGCCTCAGTCTTGGAGCAAACCGAGGCCAATAGCACTCCTTCCTCCAGAAGCAGCGGGGCAGGCTCTCCAGCCCCACAGCCGGCAGAAGGCCTGCCCACCACGGAGTCCTCTCACTGCAAAGCAAAACAACTAGCCCTAGGATTCCACCACCCAGATAAGTAGGGGACTCATCTCTGTGTCTAATGGTTAACATGAGGTACCAATGCCATGGGTCACATGGGTTAATTCAGAAAGAAAACACTTGCAATCATGCTATTAATCATTGACTTGAAATCTTAACTCCCACGATAGGCTCAGTTCTTAGACTTTCTTCCAAAGAACAGTAATAAAGGAGGGGGGAGCCAGATAAGGTCCCAGCAGCTTTTTAATCAGAAGAGATTGCGGGAGCCACGGGTCTCCTGGCATTGGCAGTTAAGCTTCCCAAGCTAGATAAACACTGCAGCGCGGTTGAGTTCCCTCCAACCCTCCACTCAACAATGCCATCCGTGGGGATGTGGGGATGGCAGGGCCACCACCGCAGCTGACTAACTGTTGCAAAGAAAGTTCACAGAAGTTCCCACTGAACTTGGCAGGCCGAGGCAGGCACTTTGGCAGTTCCCCAGGTTTGGATTTCAGTCCCTAAATATGCCCTCGGGATTCTGTTCTCCAGAGGATAGGTTGGCAGCAGGAAGGCCCCTCTGTGACTGATTTATTGGCTCCTCTGCCTTCTTTACAGTCTTGCAGGCTATTGTTCAAGAGAAGAAAAGCAGATCTCACGCGGTTTGACATGTGCTAACCTTATAAACCTCACCCCAACCCCATTATTTTTTGGAGCCTGTATGAAGACCCTCAGGAAGAGCTGGTTTGGAGGATGTGACTGGATGAGGCATAATTTTCGGTTCCCCCCACAGAGCCCCCCCCAGCTCACATACCGTTGTCCTCTAAGTCTCCAAAAATGGGGCAGGACAGCCTTTAAGACAAAAAGAAGGGTGGGGTAGGGGTGTAGCTTCAGGGAGGGGTGCAATCTGTTGCTCTAAATAGACATAAAGTAAATAGTTGACTCTACAACCACAGGGTCTGGTCATTTCTTCCATGACCTGAGGACACTTTCTAATCACCAGATCAAAAACGCGGTTAGCTCCGTTTCCAACAGAGTTAAAATCTAAGACTTAGTTTCCACTCTTTGATTCTTATGTAGCTTTCTATTCTTATCTGGCACTCCATCTTCCTCCCCCAATTTTGTTATCACCACCCGCTGGTACCCATGGTCACCCCCGCCCCTCCTCACCTGCCCACCCATGAACGCTCTCCAACACACACCCATGAGGGCTCAGTGCACACACACTTCTTCTCAAGCATTTACCGAAAGCCTCCGATGTGCCAAATACTGGGCTGAAATCCTCCCAACAAACCTACCACGCAGGTACTTTTTTTTTTTTTTTTTGAGGTAGAGACTTTTTAATGTCCCCACATTAGAGATGAAGACACTTAATCACAGAGATTAAGTGACTTGGGTGAGGTCACACAACTGATAAGAACAGAAGACAGGGGCCAGAGCCCAGGTCTCCCAACTCTTGAATAAAAACGTCACCTGTGTCTCCTGCCCACCCCTCCCACAAATCCATCTGTTCAAATAGAGTGGTTCTTTATTAGTACATCACGCTAGAATGACTCTACCATAACTCCCACTGAAAACTCACCTCTCTCCTACATTCCCCGTGTATTTGGATTTGACCCTGAGTAGGACTCTGTCAAGTTTATGTCAAAGAGATACGCATCTGCCTCCCTAAGGATTCTGGGCCCAGACTAAAGCTAGGGTATGTGGAGTCTCCAACAATGCCTGCCACTAAGCTGTGCCCCCAGCATACGCTTAAAAATATTTGTTGACTCTACTAGAAGAAAAGACTTCCCAAGTGCCTTCAGAAAAGTGAGCATGACAGCAGAGGTGGGGAAACCTCGGCCATCATGATTTTGTGTTCTAGACTTTTCTCCTTACTCTTGAGCGAGAACCAGCACAGCTAATGACGGGCATCCTGATCGACTCTGCATAATCTGGGATAAATCAGGACCATCTGGGAGAACCTTGGGGAGCCCAGCAAACCCCGTGTGGAGACAGAAGGCAAACTGCCTCCACGGTCCAACTCGTCCTCTTTGTCTGGTTTGTCTTTGTAATCTAGAACATGAGCACATACATTTCATGAGGTCAATCATTCCATCAATAACTGAGGCCTGGCCACGGGACAATCCCCCAATGAACTTCACTCAGCTGAACTCACTATAGTGCACGAAACAACCTTAAAAGTGACACACTAGAAAACAGACAAGCAAACAGAATAAATATACATACTAACCCATTTTTCAAAGGATAGAAAGCAAAAGAGAGGAAGGGAAATGCAGAACTTCTGTCAAAAAGCTGCATTGCATAAGCTAGTGGTATAGGTTTTTGGAGTTACCCTGAGTTTAAATTGAAGCCCTACCAATTTTTAACCATGTAACCTTGGATGAAGTATTTAATTTTCTCTATGCCTCATTTCACTCCTCGAGGAAACGCTAGCTCCCCTCTCCTAGACTTTATGAGGGCGAAATACGACAGCACATGCTAGGTGCTCAGAACAGTGCCCGGCACACAGTCAGTTTTCAACGACGCTGTATGGTCATGACCAAAATTCTACCAAGAGTTGAGTCTATGGAATCTGGGAAAAGCGCAGGCCTTTGAGTTAGCAGAACGGATGTAAAGTCCAACTCCGCCTCTGAACAAGCTGTGTGACGGTGGGCCAACCTCGTCCTCTCCGAGCTTTCACTTCCTCACTGGCTCTTGGACTTCTCCTCTCTCCAGTCCTACCCTGTTTGTGGGGAGAGGGAAGGCACTTCCTTGTTGGTCTCCTCCCCTCTCCTTCAGTTCTCACCTTGGGCTTTGGTCACCCTGTAGTGACAGGAGCTGCCTTCCCTGGGTGTGGCACAAGTCCCAGGTGTAACATCACCTTACTGGTTAATTCTCACTGGATGGGCCACTAGCCAGAAGCAGAGTCTCTCGCCATTGTGAGAACTGAGTCTGCCCAATCAGAAGCAAAACTTCTTCTTCATTATCCATTATGCAGGCTGGAGAATCCTGGACTAAACACCTCTCACCCAATGGCCCTGGGGCCTCTTTGCTCTGACCTATAAGCCTAAAGCTGACAGATACCTTTCAAACGGAGACTGGAAACCAGAAGGACATTGAAAATAAAGATCAACACATTTAACTATGTAAACACCCTTATACATTTGTGGGTCAACAAAAAAACAGTGCTACAATAAAATTAGTAGAAAAATAATAGATTTGAGATACAATATAATACACATGACAGACCAAAGATTAACCGCTATGAGGCAAAAAGGGCATTGAGAAACTGTCAAAAAAACAAAAACAAAACAAAACAAAAGAAGATGACTCATAAAAAATACACAAAAAATAGTGAAGAGACAATTCAGAAAAGAGCTAATCCAAATAGCAAAATTATTTAAATTAATTATGATTGGGAAATGCAAATTTGTGCAACAATGAGGTATCACTTTACTCCCATTATATGCCAAAAGGTTTTTAAATTGAAAATATTAAGTGACTACAAATGGAGGGAAAACTAGGGGATGCAGTGAAGAGGATACTCTCCTACACTGTGATAGAAATGTAAATTGTCACAGCCTTTTGGAAACAATCTGACAATGTCTATTAAAATATAATAAATATCACATACCCTTCCACCCTTCAATTTCACTCCTGGGAATCTATCCCATAAACATAAAACTACTGGTACAAAGGACATGTTTACAAGAATATTTATTGTAGCCTTGTTTGTAGTGACAACCCGGAAATAATGCCCATCTGTAGGGGAATGATTCGATAAATTATGTATATTCACACAAAAGGAGATTTTTATAACCATTAAGAGAATGAATTAGAGCTGTAGCATTTGGTTTTGAGGGATTTCCATGTGGCATTACTGAATGAAAAACACAACTATGCATAATATGAACCCATTCTTCAAGAATAAATAATGGCAGATCATCATTTGTATGATTACATGTGGAGGGAGAAAAATCTATAAGAATATATCCTGGGCTATAACATGTTTGATTTGGTGGAGGCTGAGATCCATGGATGATGAATAAGGAGGAGCTCAGGAGAGGAAAATCAGGAACAAGGAAAATAACAAGAATAAAAAAAGACTACAGGATATGTTCACATTTATGAACAATTCTGTTCATGTATGTATAAAAAAAACTAAGTGCTTATTATCTAAAAGCTTAATTGAAAGAAAAATGGACTTTGACCATTTTCGCTTCATCTTCAGGGAGAAGTGTGCCCTGTGAAGCTGGTCTAGAAAGGGTCTCTCCCCTGTGTATAGGGTAGCACTCGGAATGTCTCAGAGCTCTGGAGACCGGCTGTGAGGGAGAGGGTACACCCACCTCTCCTCCTATTCCTTCTCTCTCCCCAGCTCCACTCGCCTGCCTTTCCTGAGTAAAAAAACAGAGGGGACACCTGGGTGGCTCAGTCGGTTAAACATCTGCCTTCAGCTCAGGTCATGATTTCAGGGTCCTGGGATGGAGCCCTGCGTTGGACTCCCTGCACAGCAGGAGGCCTACTCATGCTCTCTCTGTCTCCTCACAAAAACATTCCAGTCGTGGGGAGCACCTGGTGGCTCAGCGGGTTAAGCCTCTGCCTTCGGCTCAGGTCATGATCTCAGGGTCCTGGGATCGAGGCCCACATCGGGCTCTCTGCTCAGCGGGGAGCCTGCTTCCTCCTCTCTCTCTCTGCCTGCCTCTCTGCCTACTTGTGACGTCTCTGTCAAATAAATAAATAAAATATTAAAAAAAAACCACATTCCAGTCGTGGATAAAATTCTTCCACAAAACAGGAATCTGTATAACTTGGGGCACCCAGATGGTGCAGTCAGTTAAGCACCGGACTCTTGGTATTCAGTTCAAGTTACGATCTCAGGGTGTGGGATCGGGCCCCTTGTCGGGCTCTGTGCTCAGCCTGGAGTCTGCTTGAGATTCTCTCTCTGTCTCTCCCTCTGCCCCTGCTGTTCATGCTCTCTCACTTGCTCTCTTTCAAATAAATAAATAAATCTTAAAAAGAAAGAAAGAAGGAAGGAAGGAAGGAAGGAAGGAAGGAAGGAAGGAAGGAAGGAAGGAAGGAAGAAAGAAAGAAAAGAAAGAAAAATTCAGGACTCTTTCCATGTACGAGGCCGATAGAACCTGTACCAACAACCAAAGTCATTTTGGAAAAAGGAAACTACAAGCGAATTCTACTCACAAATGTGACACCAAATCGTAAATACCATCCAACTGAATCCACTTTTACATAATAAAAAAGATCATACGACAAGATTAATTGACTATATAAGAGATCAAAAGAAAAATATCTCCTGATCATCTTAATAGATACAGGAAAATATTGAATAAAATTCAACATCAATCATGATAAAAAATAGTAAACTAGAAGAAGAAGAAAATACTATTTTTAAAACCTTACTCCACACATGATAGTAAACGGTGAGTCCACAAAACTGGGTGGGCCCAAAGCAGTTCCTTGAAGGTCAGGGACGCGTAGCAACTATCACCACTTCTCAGCATCTCCCTGGTGATCCTGGCCTGCATGAGAAAGCGAGGAAGGAACCACAAAAGAGAGCCTCCGGAAGGCTCACCCAAGGCTGACTTTGGGTCAAAACAGTTTATGGGAGCAGGGAAAGTTTCAAGATCATTTCTGTCTTGCTAAAAATTCAAGCCTTGCTAATCATAAGACTTTTGCACACAGCGTGGCATTTTCGGAGGGACATGTACTCAAGGCCCACTGCCCAGGTCATACTACAGGTCAACCAAAAAGTAATATTGGGAGAAGCAAAAAGCTACTAGAAATTGCTGAAATGTCATAGCATATGACAGCGCACAGTAGGCCTGAGTCAGCTCTGGGAGTGTAGGGACCACCATGCTCAGAGTCTCCACTGTCCTCCCAGGGGACCACCACCTGCCTCCCAGGCCCTTCGGAGCTCGATAAAGATCTAAACTAACTAGCAAGGGAGAAGACTCCTGTCCTGGAGCAAGTTCATTTCTACGAAAACTTGTTAGAAACAAACAAACAAACAAACAAACAACAACAACAACAACAAAAAACACCCTTACGCAAGGTAAAACCACTTTTCAAGGAAGGTCATCTGTTCTCACGGATATTCAGTCTGAGACAGTCCCAGCAGCTTCCTGGAATTGAAGCATCTCTATCTGAGATCATCAGGGGAGCAAAATGGAGAACAGACCTTTGGCCATAGTACAATTCAAAGCTTTTCAAAGACACATAAGATAATGCAAAGAAAGTTGCTTTTTCAGCTTTGAGGCGAGGTCCCTGTATCACTGTCTTATTTTTATGACAGTGTTTATGACACCCAATGTCCCATTCAAAAATAGAACTTCCCATTTCCCCATCTAAGTGTGTTTTTATCTTTCATCTACAAAAAATACTTGCAATTTCTAAGATTTCTCAATGCTGACAGTCCCCAGACTCCGAACTAAGCCAGGCTTTCTGTAACAAGTAGGTTTCCAAGTCTGGGGGGATTTTGGTGCTTCTGATAGCCCCAGCTCTGGGGAAGCTTGGATTTCCTTCCTCTTTCTCTTCCACATTTTTGCTTCCTTGATCTTTGTGATTGGAGATATTTTTTCCTCTCTGAGTCACGGTCTCTTACTGTTAAAAAAAAAAAAAAATCTTAGGCACTTGGGTGGCTCAGTTGGTTAAGCCACTGTCTTCGACTCAGGTCATGATCCCTGGAGTCCGACATCAGGCTCCCCACTCTGTGAGGAGTCTACTTCTCCATCTGGCCTTCTCCCGTCTCATGCTCTCTCCCTCACTCTCTCTCAAATAAATAAATAAAATCTTTAAAAAACAAGTCTTCTCACCATCACCTTCGCATTCCCTTTCTGGTTCCTACTGCCCAGAGTCCTTGCAGCCTTCCAAAGATAATAATGGACAGCACACTAGACTGAGTCAGGAGTGTGCGGTTTCACAACGGTTTCTCTTCTGGCTGTGGAGAAAAGAGGTTGGGTTGGGTAGGAAAAGTCCTGGGTTCAAGTCGTAATTTACCTCATCTTGGGCAAGATGGATCCCCTCTGTGGGCCTCTGTTTCCTCCGTTGGTCCACAGAAGAGAGTCCAGAGCCAGGCAGCAAATGTAAAGGAAGGAAGCTCAGTGAGCATAAGGAAAATCCTGGTGTCCAGAAGGCAATAGGAGGCAGTGGGGACTGCTGAGATAACCTCACGGGCACTTCCTGAGGTGAAAGGAGCTCAGTTCAGCTACCGTAAGAACACAAACTCTGTCCTTCCAGTCGTCTGATTTCTAAAAAGAGCCCTGAAATATGGATTTTTATTTGAATTCTGATTTTTTTAAATTGCTTGCTCAAAACTTGTAGATCATTTTTCTTGAGTAAACCCCCAGAGTCTCTCTTAAGTCGAATGTCATAAGAACCTAAGAATATGCCTGGTGGTTCTGCTCCTTGGACCTTTCAGAGAACCTCCCACAGGCCTCCCTCCAGTTTTTGTGAACATTCTTGGACCTTTGCGTCAGGGTACCTCAGTCCAGAGAGCTCTGCTGTGGATGTGGGAATAACTACCTCGTCCTCAGGAGAGAAACATTGTGGAACTAGGGTTTCCTCGCAGATGGGGCTCTCCTAAGTCTGCTTTCTTGGCTTGGAGCAAGTGAACGGTGAGCTGGCACTGAAGGTTCTGCCCCGAGGCCAGTCTCTCGTCTGGGAACAGGCCACCACATCCCATTCACCCGCTCCAACATCGGGATTCTTGGTCTTTTCCCTGCTTCGTTTTCTCACTGGTCACTAATCCCACCAAAACTACTCTGCACTATCCAGCTCACCACCAGGAAAGCAACCCACAGTGGTTCGTAGGTCTGGCTAGCCCCAGTGCCTCAGATCCCTCCCCCATTCGGTTCCTGACCCCCACCCCTCCTCCCGCCAACATCTCTTAGCTCCTTCTGCTCTGCTCATCCTTTGAGTCAGCGCATATGCCAACACTGACCGGCTTTCCTACGAATCAGGTCTGTCCAGCACTACTGCAAGTAAGGAGAGAGTAAGACAAAATGGCTAAGAGCCCATGCTTTAAACACAGAAACACCTGGGCTTGAAGCAATAAGGGTGAAAAAGCCTAAGGTCATTACTCACTGACTTCATGATCTCAGTCACACTGCTTGCTTGGTGTCTAAACCCCAATTACTTCATCTGTAAAATGTATACAGTAATACTGCACACATTATATACATGTATACTGTCTACACACTGTGATGGTTCATTTCACATGTCAGCTAGGCTGGGTCACGTGTCCAGAGAGGTAATAAAACACTATTCTGGAGGTGTGTACCAGGCTGTTTTTGGGATGAGGTTAACATTTAAGTCATTAGAGTTTGAGACTGTCCTCCATAATGTGGGTGGGCCTCACCCAATCAGGTAAAGGACCACACAGAACAAAAAGACTGACCTCCCTGGAGCAAGAGTTATTTCTGCCAGGAGACTGCCTTCAGACTTCATCTACAACATCAACCCTTCCCAAGTCAACCTGCACGCCCACTCTATAGATTTGGGGTTTGCCAGCTCCATAGTCACATGAACAAATTCCTCAAAATCACTTTCTTTCAGGAAATGGGGATGGCTCAGATGGCTGAGCATCCAACTCTTGGTTTTGGCTTAGGTCAGAATCTCAGGGCCATGGGATCAAGACCCATGTCAGGCTCTGTGTTCATTGGAGAGTTGGCTTGAAGACTCTCTCTCTGTCCCTACCCCTGCTTCTGCATGCTATACTCTCTCCCCAAAATAAATAAATCTTAAAAAAAAAAACACTGTTTCTTTCAAATACATATATAAGATATAAATATATATACCACATATGTATTTGAGAGTAAAGATCTAGATATAATATAGATATACTCTATGTGTTATGTATATAGAAAGACGTTATATATATCATGTCTACACACACACACACACACACACACATTTCTATTGGTTCTGTTTCTCAGGAGAACCCTGACTGATCTATGGGTTCTTATAAGGATTACATGAGATAAGGTTGGTAAAAGATGAATTATATGGTGCCTGGTATGTACAAATCTCTCAAGAGGTGATAAAAAGGGACAATGCTTCTAGTTGGCTCCATTTCTTCCCTCTTTCTCTCCACTCGCCAAAGCCCAAGGCCCTGGGGGCCTGACAGCTTCACCCTTGCTCGGCTTTGTCTTAGGCTGCGGGGGTGCCAGACTCAGGTTTAGGCTGGAGGAGGATGGGATAACATGCCACCATTTCCATAAGCTTCTGTGAGCAAAGCCCACTACTTTAGAGTCATGGATTCAGGTGTTACTGGGGGGCACCTGCAGGTGTGGGGACTGTGATGGCCACATCTGGTGCCTTCTGAAACTAGAAAAGCCCCAGGTCAGCTCGTCGAAGACCACCAGCCTAGCACGACAGAACACCAACAAGAGATCCAAATCCTAAACCCTCTCCAGAAAGTCAGAACCCCTGACCAGGCTACCATCAGGCCAAAAGTAAAAACTATCACCAGATGTGTGCCAAGCCAACAAACCAGAAAAGGAAACATGACAGAAATACATTTTCCAAAAGGTGGGCCCTTATGCATGCCTCCTGGCCTTTATTTACTTGGGGTCTGGACACCTGACCCTGTTGGGGATCAGCCAGACCGAAGAGCCTCCCCGCACATAACACCTTTGCGTTCTCCACGGTTGACCGGGTTCGCGGGGAAGAGTCTCTGAAAACTCTCTGCCCTCCTGGCGAGTTGCTTCCTGGGAGCAGCAGCTGTAGATTCCTGCCCCAGGTGTTTTTGGCTTGGACAGCCTCGGCTTCTAGGTCCTCCTGTCCGCTCTGAAGTCATTTCTGTCCTGGATCTCCATCCCAGGCCACTGTATTGTTTTCACCTCCTGTGCTGCTTAACTTGCAAACCATGATAGGATCGCACCTTCGGGGCGTCCCTGGGCTGAAGGCAGGATGACACAGCATTGTCACAAGGGTTTCATATAACTTCTGATTGTGGGTCTCTTAAGATGCCCTGCAGGGAATGTAGGAGTGACTGTCACAGGAATGTGGGGCCTGACTTTAGATGCCGTCTCTATCTCCAGGATGGGCTGCCTTATAGCAGAATTGGGTGGTGAGGACTCCCAGGTGCCCTGCAAGGAAGCCGAAACTGGCACCGCCCCGTGAGGGAGAAATGGAGTCCTGAGGCTCCTCTCACGCGGGTCTCCTAAATCTGGTAAGTCACCAAACCCTAACAGCAGATGACCACAGTCCTCACCTCCCACCCACCCCCCCCAACCAAGAGTCCTTCCTCTTCATGGGCAAGCTCCCCCTTCCCTCTCTCACCCCCCCATCTCTTCCTAGAAACCCTGCTCCCAGCTGCAAGTAGGGACTTGCACTCTCGAGGGCACGCAGTAATCAGCACCAAACAGGTGATATCAGTGGTCCTCGTCTTAGTTCGGACCTCCCTGGGGAGATTTCAGAGACTTTAAAATGCTGGAGGGGGAAGGGTTAATGGTGATTATAAAACATTATTCATCGAAAGGCACATTCTTATTTCAGAAATGTTAAAAGATGAGGAGGAGGGGGTTCTAAAACGGATAAAATACAATACTAAAGACCTGGAGTATTTTTAGCAAGTCAGGGATTTGTTTGGAGTACGAGGCATATCTATTCCATCACCTTCTATCATCGATAATGTGGATGACTCCAAAATTGCAGGAATATAGGACATTTTCATTGTGTTTCCCACTTCATAGTATGTGAAAAGACTTCATCATCCTTCATGCATCCAAGAGAAATCCTAAAGTTGCCGATCTGATTTTCCTCCTCTACCCAGAAAGAATTCTTTCTTACTGGGAGAGAAGCTAAGTTCATCCACAAAAGGAAAGAACAGACAGTCTGGACAGAAGAGACAAATAACAGCACATGCAGAGGAGGGGAAGGGTTTGAGGGGGGTTGGGGGACTTGAGCCAAGGGCCTGAAGTATGTATGTGAGGGGAAGGGACTATCTGTGTATTGCGTGTTTAAATCTTCTTCACTGTCCTTTAGGAGATAGGACAAAGGAATAGAATTCCTTTTTAATTAATTTTGGCTATTGTACTGTGCTTCCTAAGTATGATACCTTTTTTTTTCCCCTTAGAGTAAAAGGAGGGGGAAGGGCAGACGGAGAGGGAGAATTTCAAGCAGACTGCATGCTCAGTGTGGAGCCAACGTGATCTCTGAGATCATGACGAGAGCCGAAATCCAGAGTCTGATGCTTAACTGGCTGAGCCACCCTGGTGCCCCAGTATGATACCATTTTGAGACTGAACCACTGGGGTCCAGGCTTTTAAGAGGAACGTGAATTCTGATGCTGTCATATAGCAAGGCAAACATCATTCGGTGGAGTATATAAAGTATTTAAAACATTGTTTAAAAAATGCTAATATTCAATTTTCTATGAGTAAACAAATAATTCTTCACATATTTAAAACAGTAGAAGGGGTGATGTCAGTTCAGAGATTCAATAAAACATCCTGCTTCAATGAAGATACAATAACTAAATTAAGTGTTCAAATGTTTGACCCAAATGATCAACTGCCTTTGCAAATAGTTCCCCAAATTTAGTATATCTGTATGTTGCCCATCACGATGCTGTTAAAGTTACTATTAAAAAGACTTGGGCCTGGGGCGCCTGGGTGGCTCAGTCGGTTGGGCATTGTGCTCTTGGTTTCGGCTCAGGTCATGATCTCATGTTCTGGGATTAGTCAAGCTCTGAATGGGCTGGCTCTGAGCTCAGCAGGGAGTCTGTTCCTCTCTCTCTCACCTTCTGCCCCTCTTCTCTCCTCATGCACTTGCTCTCTCTCTAAAATGAATGAATCTTAAAAAAAAAAAAAAAAAGTAAAAAAGACTTGCGCCCATCAATTCCACACCTAAGAATTACCCAAGAGATTAATCAGGAAGTGCAGAGAAATGGGTGAAGCTGGCCTGTGTGTACAGGAGGGATTGTTGGCTATAGGAATCATCCAAAGGGCAGGTAGTAACAACTGAAATACTAGACCAACGTGCCATGACCCTGAAACTGATGAGAACAGAAAGGAGGGACCGTGATTAACGGAAAGGCAACGTTTTGAGCATGAGGCCAGAGGACCGACATCAATCAACATCAAGTTTTGGCGGCTATGAATGTAAATTCCAGAGTTGGGAAGCTTGCATAGAGACCATGGTCAAAAACTGAACCTGTAGGTGAGATGAGGGGACATAGTCTCTGGCCATTATGTTTTGCTGCCCTCATCGCAGGATGGTGGGTAAAGTCTCTATCATAGGAAGCTTTTGGTAAATTATTATCTCCTGTTATACAAAATAAATCAATCAGCTTCACAATCTATTGTTCCAGGAGAGTTCAGTTACATTGCCCTAGGTGTTTGGTATTTGAACATAGTTTAAAATATATTACTTTGAAAATACTTAACTTGTTTCTACTTTTATGATATATAAAACCTTGTGTCTTGTTTAAAGTAGTTTTATGGTGCCAAATGAGTATACTTCCATGGATGAAAACTTCAAAAACCAAAAGACACACCTGGTCCTGGTAAAGATTAAAACAAACAGAAAGGGGTATTAAATTCTAGGCAAACAGTAGCTTCCTTGTATCACCCAGAAGACAGAGGGACTTTGAAAGGCAGAATGCAGCAACAAGAAAGAAATTCACAAAGGTACCTGCTCCCACCATTTCTGCACCTTCCTCCACCCCTTCCCCTTTCATTCTGTCTCCTCTCCTACCAAACCACCCAGGAAGTAAAGGAGGTGAGTTACTCAATCCACCTGCCCATTACAATGACTCTAGAGACTTACCTTCTGCAATCTGAGATGGTCCCCAAGGGGTACATCAGAATAAAAACAGGGCTAATCCTATGTGGGCATTGTACAGAGGAATCAAAAACCCCTCAAGTCTCCTGGATTACTAAAGCCAGTTCTTAGGTCCGGAAAGGGTGAGAGTATGGGGCCAGTCATTGGCAAGACCCTTAAGCTCATGCCTTTCCACCATGCCTCAGGAGTCCCTGAATCAGACCGAGGGTTGGTAGCTTTATGAGAGTGGGGACCAAGTTCACATTCCCATTCCACCTCCAGCAGGATGAACTTACCAGTTGCCTGGAAGAGGCCAGGCTGGGAAGGAGAAGGTCAGCTCTGTCTAAGAGTGAGGTAGTGGGCTACGGCACAGATTTGGGGACCCGGGAGTGATGCTGGGAGGCATTCCCATGGCAGCCAACCTGTGCTTGTATATTTTTAAAAATATGTTTCTGTTCATTTTCTCATTTGTCTTGACCCATTTTAAAGAGTATAGAATCTGAAATTCAAAAAACCAGGACATAAATCTGAGTGTTCTATAATATAACATTGAATGATTATGGGGAATTTATGTAAGTCCTGAGTCCCACCTGAAATGAGGACCATTGGTCATACCTACCACACAGAGTTGTTTAGAGACTTAAATAAGATCATTCTTCAGAGAAGGGCTTTGTAAGGTTCTGTATATGTTAATTAATATTTTTAAAACCTTGGCCCTGGCTTTTTGTGTGTGTTAGCTACTCCCCCTTTGTTTTTGCCACCCATCAATTTTGTAAACCAGCCTCCTGTATCTTCATCCAAGTCGTTCAAAGAGAGACAAAGGATGCGGGGGGCCGAGGTTGGGGGCAGACCCGGACAGGATCTGGCTGAGGACAGGGTTCCATGCCAGCCGCCTCCCTCAAGCTGTCACTAATCAGCCCATCTAATTAATGACAGCTAAAATTTTTAAGCAGCCAAGAACTATTCTATTTGTCCTAAATCAGCCTGTGTTCCCCGGTCTTCTGAAAGGCGCCATGAAAAGATTTGTCGAGACCCTTACAAATCCAGGGCGCTACCCTCCTGACCCTTCCTTGATCTGCCAGTCCAGTCTTTTTTCACAAAGGAAACCGGATTTGCTAGACCACGTTCAATCTTACTGAACTCATGCTACCTTCATGAATCACCTTTACAAATCCCCACAGGCCACTTGTTCTAAATTTGTTCTAGAATGTTTCAGGGAGCTATTTCTCCTTGAGGGTGATAGAATTTGGGAGAATCCTGATGGCATGCCAGGTTAGTAAGGACAAAAGGGGATCAGGTGCTGGGGTTCATCTGGGAGTTACATATGCAAAGCAGAGAGGGGGAGCAGCGGGAACCTAAGCGGCCATTCACACAAAGAGCCCTCAAACTACCCCTGAACAGACCCAAATCAAAGGTCCAGGGAATAGATAAATTGAGAATTAAGGTACCAGGCATTAAAGAGCAACACCTGACCACAATAAATAAATAAAACTAATACTGGGAGCAGAGGAGATTGGCTGAACATTACCCACCTAAGCTGAGGGATTAGCACGGAGGAAGCTCAGATGAGTTCACCAGTCTCCTACCAGCGTCCAGGCACAGGAGGGATGGCTTTGTCCCTAGAGGATTTTATAAGACATCGATCCATGACACAAAAAGAAACTCAAGTTTACATACAGATTCAGGAGCCCCCTTTCTCCTACCTCTTGAAAAGTCTTCCATTTGCGTGTGTCTATAGTCTTCTGGCCTCTTCTTCACCAGCCAAAGATTTTGAAAAATTTCTGGAAGCTCTTCTTCCATCATAGCTATTGGTGGTTTCAATGGAGTCGAGTGGGGGCTAAGAATACGGGCTTTGGTGCCCAACAGACCTGGTGTATATCCCTGCTAGGTCACTGACTTCACTGAGAAGTTGAGCAACTAACTAATTTGAACCTAGATTTTCTTGTTGGAAAATAAGGGTAATAGTAATCCTACCAAATGAGATCTTTGTGAGACTTCCATGAAATCATGTATTCAAAGATTTATTTTAGAGAGCACAAATGAGCGCAGGAAGGGGAGTGGAGAGACAGCGGGGGAGGGAGAGAGAGAGAATCTGAAAGACTTCCCGAGGAGCATGGAGCCTGACGTGGGGCTGGATCTCACAATCCTGAGATCATGACCTGAGCTAAAATCAAGAGTTGGATGCTTAACCAACGGAGCCACCCAGGTGCCCCTAAATCCTGTATTTGAAGCACATGGCACAGTCACGGCAGGCCATGCATGTTTCACACATGTTACTAAAGACAGTCAAACCATTACTCCCCATTGTTCATGCCTCCCAGGATCAATACCCTTTGCCATGAGACGCTGAAGTTCTCCACACTAGAGATGGTATGTATCTCCCATCTCACTGGTGTAGAGCATGGCAGCGCATGACTCGCTTCAGCCACTGGAATGTTGACAGAAGGAACGATGGGCCCCTTCTCAGTCTAGGCCCTATGTATCATGACCTTCTCACCCTGTCTGTGCTCTGCCACCACTAAGGGAAGAATATGTCCCAGGAGGCCCACTGGTACCCACATGATGCAAGACTCATGGAGGAAACCCCGACCCAGTCTGCAGCTGGGAGCCATGCCCAGCAGAGCCTAGCCTTGATCAGCCAAATCCCAGCCAGCCCACAAACACAGGACCCACAGATAAGTGCTCGTCGTCCACCACAGGGTTTTGGGATGGTTTTTTAAGTGGCATCATTGTGGCAATAATTTATACTTACCTTGTCCAGGACTTAGAGATTTAAGCTTATTTACAGCAGTTAAAGGTTTCATTTCTCCTTTGGTTCAGTTCCTGCAAAGCCTCGATACAATACAATAGAAAGAGCGTGAGTTCTGGAAATCAGAGGGGACTCAAATGACATCTAGCTTCCTGAGTAGCTTGGGCAGGTCACTTAACTTCCCTGCACCTTTATCTTTCATCTGTGAAAAGGGAATGAGAAGAGCAGCCCCTATTAGCAGGAGAGCTCAGTGTCACACGAGCAGACCCAGCGTGGCCTCTCAAGGAAGGGGACTAACTCTCCACTTTTCTTTATAAACTTATCATCCTTTGGAGAGACTTATGTCCAGATCTGGACAGGCAGACAGAAGCGACTAGAGCTTGGATACCTCCCCCACAGGGGCTGAGGCATCCGGCTTCATGGCAGACTTTGGTTCGTTCATTCACATGTGTGTGGCACCTGTCATGGGCCAGGCTCTAGGAATTTGGTGGCCAATCGGGGAAATGAAGTCACTGCTCCATGGAGCGTACATCTTGGAAGAGGTCAAAGTGGATAATGAATGAGAAAACAAGAAATTGACTACCTAATTCCAAGCAGCAATAAATACCATGAAGGATGTTTTAGAGACAGAATGGGAGTGGGGGACAGCAGTCAGGTGGACGGTGTTGAGCCAGTGACACCCTCTGCTTTCCAACTAGCAGAAACATTCTTCTCCAGCCCTCTTTGCTCCACTCTTACCCAGAGAAGCTCTTGTCGTCACCACTTTAACAAGTTACATTTTTTTCTCTTTCCTTAGCCACCTGCCACTCTGGTATAGATCCAAGTAAGTCTTCTAAATTCATGCTCTGTCGGTTGTGTGTTCTTCCTTCCTCCTTCTGTGCATTCCATAAGTTACCTTGGGGGACCACACCCATCTTTTTAGACACCCTCCTTTACTTCCTCGCTGGAACCATTTTTGGTCTCATACACTGTGGAAGATCTGTTTTTAAAGGCTCTCACCTTGTCATGCCATCTTCCCTGAAAGAACCTCCCATCATGCTCATCTTTGAAATCTCCTCCTTTCTTGTCTATGGTATCTCACTGTCCCCCAAGTCCCCAGCTTGGCTCTCAAGAACTCTAGGTTAATGGGGCACCTGGGTGGCTCAGTCATGAAGTGTCTGCCTTCAGCTCAGGTCATGATCCTGGAGTCCCGAGATCAAGTCCCGCATCGGGCTTCCTAGCGAAAAGCCTGCTTCTCCCTCTCTCACTCCCCCTACTTTTGTTCCCTCTCTAGCTGTGTTTCTCTCTGTCAAATAAATAAATAATCTTAAAAAAGCGGGGGGCAAAAAGAACTCCAGGTTAAATGAGAAGATCATCTTCATTGCCCCGGCTCATGTCAACTTCAGCCTTCTTTGCGGCCCGAAGAGAGCTTACACAAGCAGTTTCCCTCCCTCCTAGGATCGATGAACTTGTCGGGAACCCATGCCAATAATTGCCTAGAAGTCTTCTCTGCCTTTAGCAAAATGAATTTCTGGCAGTTATCTTGAGCAGACAGGTGATTCTGAAAATGAGTTGGCCACATAAGTGACCCAAGTGGCTTGGCAAAAATACAGATCCTGATTCAGTAGGGTCCAAGGTCAGGCCCAAGACTCTGCATTTCAAACATGCAACCAGGTGCTGCCGGTGGGCAGAGCACACTTTGAACAGATCCACTCACCCTCATGACCGCCCCATACCCTGAGGCTGGATTTGCAATCCGTGTGAAGAAATCCTCTCTGCCTCTAGGTACCTTTCCCTAGAAAGCAGTCTGGAGCACGTGTCCATGGCAGCATTTCTTCTTTCTGAAGTTCAGCCTCTATTCCAGGGCCTCGCTCCCCAATGCCCACCCTTCTGTATATCATTCTCAACAGTCCTGTTGATTTTCCCAGCTTGCTGTCAAGGAAAGGGGTACATCTTACCAGGGCAGGGAAGAACAAGACAGAAGGCCTGCCTGCACAGTTCAGAGAACATAGAAGGACATCTGAACCTGAAAGGGGGAAAATGTACACCGAACACCCCAAAACCATATTCAGGAGAAAAGCATTCATTTATATAACCAGAACAACAGCAGTGAGATGACAGCACCCAGTAATCTTTAAGGATTAAAAAAAAAAGATTATGAAAAATACTCATTCATTCATTCATTCATTCATTCATCCAATTCAGTTACTACTCAAGCATTTATGAGAGCCCTTGGCAGGCTCTTCCAGGCATTTGGATATATGTGATGAAAACAATAGAATCCACCCCTTTCCTCATGGTGCTGACATCCTGGGGGTGAGGGGGAAGGCACTAAGCAAGGCAGTAAAGAGATACATAACTACAAATAGTGATGGGTTACAAAGGAAATGAGGTGCAGCGATAAAGAATGAAGTGTCAGGGACCCACTGTGCAGAAAGTGGTAAGAGGCTCCTCTCACAAGAGGGTGTTCAAGCTGAGAGACCAAAGACGAGAAGCAGCAGGATATGCCAAGAGTCAGATGGGAAGTGGAGGGAAGAAAGCTCACTTCAAGGGGAAGCAACGGTATCTGCAAAGGCCCTGAGGTGGGAAAGAATCCAGTGGGTCTAGGGACCTGAAATGCGTCTGCCTGGCTCGAGCCTAGCACGGTGGCAGGAGGGCAAGTTGGAAGGGCGGTGTAGAGCCTTGGACATTTACACCCGGGGTTTAACCATGGCTATTAAGCAAAATGAACTTGAAAGCTTAGTGCAGGAGGGTAAATCTATAATTGGATGGATGGGATTTGTTTCAACAAATATTTCCAGAGTGTCTACTTGTTCCAGGATTAGTATATGGAAATAGATGATACATTAAACAGAAGAAAAGGATTTGATTGAAAGGAAATGGGCAAGACCCTCAGTCACTGTTGAGAAAGCTTTTCATTTACTTGGATAGATGGGAAGCCAAGAAAGGAATGTGGGAGAGAGTGTTTTGGGCAGACGGTGCAGACATTAGTGTAGGCCTGCACTGGGCTGGCCTTGGATCAAAGAAGCAAGAAGAGGCTAAATATACTGCCCATGCATGTGGGGGGGGGGGCAGAGATTAGAAATATATATCAATTATATTAAAGAAAACTTTGAAAAGGCAAACCCTCCATAACCTCACCAAGCTCACCTCATCTCTTCCGTTTTGGCCACATCTTTCTAGCACCTGTCCGCATGCATAAGGGGCCGACTTGCTGCGACCGTCTCACAGGTACTGCACTGTCGTCCCAAGTTGTCACTGTGGCACACACTGCTACACAAATGCAGGACCCCCTAAACCCTGTGTTTCCATGGTCTCCACGATTGTATTTTAGGAGATATCCCACATTTTTTTTTTTTTTTTGAGAAAAAAAATCCTCTTCTCCTTTGGTGGTTTGTGAGGCCGAGTCTTGGAATCAGACCGGCCTGGAGGCAAACCCTCAGCTTGACACTTACCATCTGGACAACCTGGGCAGAACTGGCCTCCTGGAAGGGCAGTCTCCTTGCCCATAGAGAAGGAACAGTGACCTTTCCCTCCCAGGTTAGCTCCGAGAATTACGATATTGGATAGAAACTGAATGTGGAGCTGGGTCCATGGTGGGAAATGGAAGCTCTTTTATTAACAATATCATTTTTAGTATTCTCAAACAGGATCTAACAGAGCAGGGAGGAACTCTGAGGCGTATAAGCTTCATATAAGTTTCACAGCAACAGACAAGACCAATTGTCTCTTTCTGGATGTAGGGAAAGGTCTTCTCCCCAGATGGGACCCAATCAGCACCCAGGCACTCCCACCACACAATTCTGCTACCCACCCCATCTCTTGCACCTGGTTTCCCTCCCGAACAGGGATTTACCGGACCTAATCCCACTGCTCTCCCCAGGGCCCACATATCACTAAGTTTTTGTAAAACCACATTAGTACTTTAGGGAGGGACACCAAAGCATTCATCAGTCCCCTGAAGCAAAAACATTTACCAAAGCTCCCCTGGTCAGACTGAAAGAACTGTTGCAGCTTAGAAAAGCAGATCCTTTAGAGACAGAAAGCTCTGCCCACTCTGCCCCTGGCCCAACCACCCTCTGGGTGTTCCTGCTTCATTCTGTCTTCTTCCTAAAGGCTGCTGAGGCAGAGCAACACTTCAGCTGAATTTAAGGGTGACTGCTCTTCACCAAGTGTCCCAAGGTATTTGATACGGAACACAAAGACAGAAAGTTCTGTGTGTGTAAGATAGTCAAGATGACACTTACTCCTTCAGCAGGAAGGAAAAAGGACTCATGATCATTGTCCTCGGCAAATCCATCACCAAGCACGCATTCATTTTACCACTTTTTACCAGACATCTCTTATGTGTTAGATGCTGAAAAGGACACAAATACACATCGGGCATAAAAGCCACTTCTGGAAGCTGACAGCCCAGGAGGAGAGCCAACATAGGTATAACACACACACGTGGGGATGTGTATGTGTGTGTGCACGTGTGTGTGTGTGTGTGTGTGTGTAAATGCCTAAGTACAAAGAACAAGCAGTAACCCCCGAGGAGAGGCTCAGGCTCAGAGAAGGTGCAGTGCTTGTTCAGGTAGGCACCTGCGCATTCCAGCCAAGCCTGGCCCCAACCACCCTATTTAAGATAACGATGGACCCCAACTCCCATTTCGTTTGCCCAGCACCCTCATTGCACATAGCTTATTTATTTATTTTTGTATTCACCACCCCCACTAGAATGTAATTTCTCTCCGTAACGGCAGAGATTCTGGTATTTCATTGTGTCCTGAGTACCTGGACAGCAGCCTGGCACATAGTAGGCACACGAGAAATTTCCCTGAAGCCAGGTGAGCAGGACAGGTGAAGTGAGAGACAACTGACCGTCTGTCCCCCATTTAATAAGCATCTGTTGAGCAGCCTCTCCGTGCCAAGCATTATCTCAGGTCCCGGAGATGCAAAGAAAAGAAACCTCCTGCCCCCTCCACGGGCTGGCAACCTGCACGGAGGACAAAGGCCTCCTGCTGAGAGAAACAGGTGTGAGCCGAGGCCCCAGAGACACAGCTACGGGACCATTTCAAGAGAAGGTGCAGCATGGGTATGAGGGGGACGTCTGTGACTAAAGCCGGAGAGGCCCCGTGGGCACAGAGCCCGGAGGGCACAGAGCCCTGGCTGAGCTGTCCATGCCGACAGCTGAACCCTTACACGGCTTCGAGATAGAAGCTTCGTTTTTACCCAGCTCCCTCAGTGACAAACCTAAGGCTCCATCACAGCCAAATAAATCAGACTTAACCCGAGAGGTGGGAAGTCAGACAGCACTAACGCACCGAGCTCTCTTCTTTGCAGCCCATAGATTTTCATGCTTCACGCTTTGCCCGTTTTCAAGCCACAGAGGAGCGGGGTCCCACATGCAGACACATACAGAACACACTCGGGCTGTTGACAACGTTGCAGCCAAGAGGGGAGGCCAGGTGGGGTGAACACACCTGCCTCGCTCACCCTTTGATTGCCAGGCCGCCTTGAGAGGAAGAGAGACTGCTGCGCAAGCCCCGTGCTCCTGGAGAGAGCAGGTCGGGGCTGCAGCTCCAAGGCACCTAGAGGACTCCCGTTGCTCAGGCCTGTGCACAACCAGCAGTCAGGATCCCTCACCGGGGCCTTGCTGAGTGCCGAGCTCGGCGCCAGGCACTGGGAAAAGTCATAACCGTAGAAGAGTCGGGAAGAGCTCATGTCTGACCCCCAAGAGGGAGAGAGGAGATGCTATAAAAATAAGTGCTTATAGGCAGCGGTAGTTTGGATGGCTGTTCTGAGCTCTGGGAAAAAAAAATAGCATATAAAAATAATTCTGTTATAAACTGACTCTTTCCTATATATAGCCAATACATATAATCATCCACTTCCCTAGTTCATCTGTTTTGTGAGTTCCTGTTTTTACATGTTGGTTAAAAACTCACCCACAAGCAGAAGTTCTAGTGGCAGCTCCAGAGAAATGTCCAGACATCAAGGTCACCTGGAGGTCCCTGCGGGGGAGTGGGCGTGGGGGAGGGGCTATGGCAGGAACTGGATGATCATCCACAGGGAAAAAAATCAAAAGCGTGATTGGAGATTGCTGCTGCAGCTGGGCTTCTGGTCCTGCTCCTGGCAGACTGGAGAATTCTGCAAGGGAGTGGACCCCAAAGCAAGCACTCTGCAAACAATCCCTGCCCCTCACCCTTTGCACCTGCTCTGGAGTTTCTTAACAGCCTCACTATAAAATGTCTGGGATCAACAGTAGGGGAGAAACCACCTACATGATGTGGGTCTAAAAGCATATGGAAAGGACAAATCTCCAGGGAATTATATGATCCAAGGTCTGTTGTGTGACTGTTCAGGGTGCCTTTCCCTGGGAGCACAAGTGTGCGTGACAAAACCCAGTTTCTCTTCCCTTAGCAGCTCAGCCAAGGGAAGGAGCTCCCTGTCCGACATCCACGCTGATAAGGCTACTAGGAATGCGTGGCCGGCGGGGTCAGGCAGAAGGGAGGGCTCTGTCTTCCAACTTGCTAAGAGAATTCCAAGCTGAGTCTTGTCAGGAAACTACCTGGTGTTAAGCCTTGTAACTCGACCCGAGAAGCCTCCATTTCTTTTTAATTGTTTCCTCCCTCTGTCCAAGGGAGCAATTTAAGTCACTCTGATTCCCCGCAGAACAGCTTATTGGATGACAACAGACCAGAAAAGAGAAGACATTCCAGAAATAGAAAACCACTGTGAAAAATACCTGCTTCGAGCTTCATGAAAGCCTTAAGAAATAGGCCTACTCCCCGGTAATGTAATTGTTCAGAATGGAAGGGGACTCGCCAGCAGCAGTGGGATGTATTTTTGGTGGTCTCTGGGCTGCGCCGGACAAGGGGCCTGGATGGTGTGGTCCCGTGAGCCGGCAGGCTGAGCATCGGCACCGCGCTAGGCTCCACCAACAGCTCATAGCTGGTATCTAGTCACCACTTACAGGCCAGGCCCTGAGTTAGTCCTTACTCAGGATATATTATCAAATTGAATCCTCCCAAATACCTACGGGCATCTTGCCGTTATGACTCCCAATTTATGATCAAGCGAATGAAGGCACTGAGATGTTTACCAATTGCCTTAAGATCACAGAAGCCAGGATTTCACGCAGCCTAGGCTCCAGGTTGAGCTGCTGTATTTCTTGGCTGCTACGAGAGCTGTCCAAAAAAGATTGTGCAACCTGCACTGCAAATCGATTCCAGGCTTTGCCTTCAGAAAGTCCCTTAAAGGGAATTTTGATTTTTCTACTTCTGTCACAGCATTTCCTCTTGCTCAGCTCCAAGGGGAGCTGGAGAACGAGGCATGAGGCATCAGGGCTTCTGAGAAGGGGAAGGGGAAGAGGAAAGGGGAAGGGGAAGGGCTGGGGCGGGTCCTGGGACAGGCGCTGAGGGAACAGATGCGTTCCTTGCCCCTGGAAATGGCCACGTCCAGCGGGAGTTGCCCGTAGTGCCAGGGCCCAACCTACAGCCCGCCTGAAGCCTGTGCCCCTCCCACCCGCAGGGAGCAAAGGTTCTTCTGCCCGCCCAGAAGCCAGAGCTCCGCCTCTGCTGCAGGGCATCTGGCACACTAGCAAGCAGGCGGTGCTCCTGGAAAAGAGCAAAGAGGGCCTTTGCCTCTATTCTGAGAAGATGTCCTTCGATACCTGTGTTTCTCTGGCCTTGGGACCCCTACACACCTGGGGACTCACGGGTCATCACAGCTTAACAGCGGGGCAGTCGGCCACTCTCCCGCCCCGAGAGCATGCCCAAAGGGCTGGTTATATCACCCATGGTTGTGTTTCCAGCACTATCCCGCTGGTTCTGGGGGGCTGGGATAGGGCCCCAGAATCTGCATTTCTAATGAGTTCCCAGGTGATGCTGTTGGTCTAGGGACCCTACTGTGTGTCTCTGGAGATTGCTCTGTGGGATTCTGGGGGTGCCTTAGCACCAGCAGACCCATTCCTATCCATCACCACTGACAACACAATTACAGGACAACGTGGTATTTAATAGCCCAGAAGCACAAATGTGTGAGAGATGAAGAGGCAGAGCAGGTGAAGAAAGGGTGAGAGGTGGAGCCCAAGCAGAAGGACGCTTAAAAATAAGCCTGTCAGGGATGGGGGGCTGAGGAAAAAGGAAGCTGAAAGAACTTGCAGAGAAAGGCTTGTTTTATAGACAGGCTTTCTGTCTCATTCCTAACTGTCCCGGAGTGGGTCTGGGCGAAGCCAGCCCTGCCCTGCACAGCCCTGACCTGCCCAAGGTGTTCTCTCCTTCCCGGGAGAGTAAATTTACCTCCCAACCACAGATGTTTGCATTTGCATTCTTTTCCCTTGGGAAAGCTGGGGACATCTGTCCGCCCTGCCCTACCAGGTCATGAACAGAGTCTTTATCCAGGTCCTCGCTGCAGCTAAGATTCCAATACAAACAGCTGAAAGGAAGGGCTCCTACCCCACATGTGCAATCACTTACACTTCTAGAAAGCCTGGAGTTCTAACCTAGAAAACAGAGTAGGGACTTGACGCAGTCCACTGAGAGGACTCAACCATCTCTTCCTGATCCGAGGGAACGGCGCCCCTGTTGTTCCTTCTGAATTGGAACCCCTTCCCCTTCCGCCTTGGCCTCGTGGGGAGCTCCTAGACTTCCTTCCACACTCATTTCAAGCTTTCTGGCTTTGGGAGGTGATCCCTCAGCATCCAAGAGAGCACTGTCATTCCTTCCTCTCTGCTTGCTCCTTGTACCATATCCCTGGTTCCATATAGTTCATATGTCTGAGTGACAAGAAAGAGATGATTACCCTCTGAGGATTCCCAGCCTGTCTCCCCTTCCTCACTAGCTCAAAATGCTCTTCCCACTTCATTGCCACCATTCTATCACTCTTGAGGATTAGAGATTGCCAGAATTTTTCTTTTCTGTAATACAGAATCAAAGGCTGGGAGAGAAAAACGAAGAGATAAGAACCATGTAGAAGAGGGCCAAAAAGATGTTTTCTCCAGGATAGAAAAGGGAAACTGGCATGGATCAGGCAGTTTCCTGGGGGATTTTGAAGAAAAAGTTCCCGGGGAGGCTCAGGCTGCAAGGACAGAGAAAGGAAGAGGTTGTATTAGGGGCCACCCAGGACTGGCCGTGTGGATTCCATTTACAGAGCTTGAACATACAAGTAAAGGACTTAAATTACTCGGAAGTATCTCTAGGCCACCGGGACCCCCTCTTGGACACCGCTCCAGCACTGGCCGGCACGGACTACCCTTCCACTGGGTTCCATCCTGCATTCCCCCGTCTTCCACCTTGCCATTCCCGGTGTGTGGCCCAGAGCCTGCCCAGGAGAGATGCTCAGAAAAAGTCAGCATTTCTCCTTCCATCTTCCCCTCTGTCCACCCTGAGCAGCCCATCAGGCCAAAATGATGGCAGAGCGGAGATTGGGCTGACAGGACAAGTTGGGGGGAACGAGGCAAATAAAACATCCCACTAAGTCTGCCTGGACTAAGTACCAGCAGTCTGATCTTGGCTGGGAGCCCACCATCTACCAGCCCCCTCCGGGCCTCTGGGCTATGGCTAATTAAAGACATGGTTACTCATTTCATTCCCAAGTCGCTATTTAAGGAAGTAGAATCATGCCAGTCCTATAAGGCCTCTGACCCTACACTAGAGGGAAACAATGCCAGGGCTTGTCCGAGGGACTGTAAGTACAGGGCTGTTCAAAGAGCCTGGGAGGAGGGAGGCAGACGGCAGGCCTTATAGCCGGGCAGCTGCTGGACTGCCCCTCCCTCCACGTCCTCCTCATTCCCTCCTGCAAGGGGCAGGAACCTGGTGGCGGGCCCTCGCTGAGCCCCCTGCCAGGGCAGCTCCTGTGTCTTCTGGACATACTCAGAGTCACACAGCTGATTCAGAAAAAAATCAAAAAATTAAAAAAAAAAAAAAACACAATCTCCTTTTGGATTATAAGTAACAACAATTTGGAGCGTTTGGGATTCTTCAGCTGTTTTTCAAGAAGAAAAAAAAAACAAAAAACCAACATTGCTTTTCATCCGCCAACCTTTACTGAGATCTGCTCTATGTCAGGCCCAGGGCAAAGCACATGGAAAAGAAGTGACTAGAAGTCATTGCTGAGCTCAAACGGTATCTGGTCTTACAGACAAAATAGAGGCATAAACAAAGAAGTTACACGGGCGTGGAATAAATACAAAAATAGAGTTACAGACTCTACACAGAATAAAGAAGAGCGTGAGAACCTAACTGGTGGGGGGCGGGGAGGAAGTGTGCCAGAGGGCCGGAGACCTGAGGTGGGTTTTAAGGCAAAAGTAGGAGTTCATCAGGTACCCTAGTAAGGGAGTAGGATCCCGAACAGAGGGGAAAGCATCTTAAAAGTCATTTGAATCATAGAAAACCAGGCTAAACCCACTTGTTTCCATGGGTCTCAAAGTTTTCTAACAAATAATTCATAACAGTGTGACCAGTGGTAGGCCCGTCAGAGGCATCCAGCACAAACATGAAATTTCTTTTTTTTATGAATTTTTAAACCAAAACATAATTGGCCTATAACGTTAGTTTCAGGAAGTGCGAAATTTGTCAGATATTTATTTTCATTCTTTAAAATTGTGCGAATCACGCATTATAGTCTATAACAGTGATTGGGCATTAAAATAATGTTTTCGATTTCTAATCAGTACGATTATCTGACTTTCCAAACATACCTTGTCAAGTAAAATTTGTCCTCCACGGAGGAAGAAGCTTCCAGTTGACCTCTGAAAAAGGTCAGTCTGAAAACTAGAAAGCTTTTAAAACATGGTCAGAGACCAGAGCTTTGTCTCTGACTATACGAGTACTTTTCGAGCCTCACATTTAGGCCTGACCACAGCGACAGCGTCTTCCAAAAACTCTTCTTCAGTTAAATTTGTCCCAGTTCCCTTGAGCCCTCGCTGTCTGCCATGTTGGCTGATTTGAGAAAAATACCAGTGGAGAGGAGGCCCCTGGGAGCCCATCCACACTCGCAGAGTGGAAGGAGTAGGATCTCTCCCAGCAAACAGGCCTCGAGAGCGGCTCCAAGCTGAGTTTGCAGGGATCACCAGTTGGGTGCAAGCCACCATCTGAGGTTCTACCTCAGGTGAAAGATAATGATTCCCTAACCCTGGGCCAGGTTAACTCTCCAGGCCGAGGATTCTGGCAGCGGACTCTGGGAGTGGCGGCCAGGAGTGAGAATTTATTAAGCCTCTAGGTGATTCCAATGTGTGGCCAGTTTGCAAATCAGTGGCCCTGATCACTAAGGTTCTCAAGCTTGATGCACATTTGAACCTCCCTGGGAGGAGCGCCTGGGTGGCTCAGTCATTAAGTGGCTTTCCAGGCTGTTCCTCCTTGATGTCAAAGGATGCTGCTGGTCAGTGTGCTCTCTGATCTCCCACCAGTAGTGACCTCATGCAGTCCCTGTCTTCAGCTGTGCCCAATGAGGGCGGATGTTTTTTGTGGTAATCGGCCTGTTCTCATGCATGCTGCACGTGGTCACCATCTGTTCCGCAGTGGTGCGGTCCCCACGGAAGGAGATCCCATTCTAGGAAGGCGATGATCGCCGCCCAAGGAGTTCAGAACACAGTGGAAGATAATTTCACATTTGTGCTGGGAAATTTCAAATGGCAAATTTAACATCACCGGAAAGGAATTTTATCCTTCACACTGTTTTGCAGACTGGGGAAGACCCGCATCTCCTCCCCATCATCAGGAGGGATGCAGGGTACAACCTTTGAGAGAACCGAGGGGAGCCGATCTTCACTGCAAACAAAGTAACAACCTTAAATGAATGACGTTGAGTAAAGCTGAGGAGAGAGCTCTTCCCTTCAGTACAGACTGGCTTTGAGGAGCCCGGCGCTGGCACCGTAACAACAAAGTTCCTCCCTTGCAAAGTGGGGGATGTGCAGTTAACCAGGCATGGTGACCAGGACAACAAAGAACAAGAAGAAAAAAGGGTGTGTGGACCCCACAAAGAATTCCCATGGGCAATGATCGGATAATAATGCATAGAGTAGCTCTTCCACCCATAATTTTAATTTTTCTTCATTAAATCACCATACCTCACCTGGGCCTGTGAATTTTGGGATACATTTTGTAACCAACTTGTTTTGTACTTGACAATAAAAAGCTTTTCTCTACCAATTACTCCAATAATTCTTCAAAAATTCAGTCCTAGGGGTCCATGGAATTTGCAAGATGTTTTGTAATTGACTTATTTCTTTTTTTTAAAGACTTTATTTATTTGACAGAGAGAAACAGCTAGAGAAGGAACACAAGCAGGGGGAGTGAGGGGAGAAGCAGGCTTCCCGTGGTGCAGGGAGCCCGATGTGGGACTCAAGCCCAGGATGTCAGCATCACAACCTGAGCTGAAGGCAGATGCTCAATGACTGAGCCACCCAGGTGCCCCGTAATCGACTTATTTCATAGACAGGAGCCCCATCAAACAGTATGAGCCTAGGCTCTTCCCCTGTAAGGGACAACCCTGTTGTGTATTCCATGTATTCCATTTTGCTGGGTTTTTGGTTTTTGGCTTTTTTTTTTCAAAAGCTCCCCAGGTGATTCCAATTTGCATCCTGGGCTGAGAGTTTCTGCACCAGAAGCAGGGAGGTGAAGGAGCATTCCCACCTCACCCAGCAAATGGGAGGGGCCTCGGGGGGGCTGGAGGTTGGACGGAGCCGCCCCACACCAGGATTCATGCTTGGAAGTCCTAACCCCCAGTACTTCAAAACTGCGGCCTTATTTGGAAATAAGGTCATTGCACATGTCATTATCTAAGATGAGGTCATACCAGATGAGGGTGGGCCCCTAATGCAGCATGATGGGTGCCCTATAAAAAGGGGAAATTTGGACACAGTCCCACAAATAGGGAGATGGCCATATGAACATGAAGGCTGAGACTGCGGTGATGCACCTATAAGCCGGGGAAATGCCAAGATCGCTGGTAGACCATCAGAAGTCACTGGAGAAGCCCAGAGCACATCCTTCCCTCAATAGCCATAGCAGGAGCCGACCCTACTAACACCTTGAGCTCAGACTTGCAGCCTCTGGAACTGTGTGAAAAAACATTCCACTGGAGCCTTAGCAAACCCCAAAGGGAGGTTTGCGAGAGGAAAGAAAGAAAGGAAAGAAAGAAAGGAAGGAAGGAAGGAAGGAAGGAAGGAAGGAAGGAAGGAAGGAAGAAAGAAAGAAAGAAAGAAAGAAAGAAAGAAAGAAAGAAAGAAAGAAAGAAAGAAACCTCAGATGGTGGCTTGCACCCAACTGGTGATCCCTGCAAACTCAGCTTGGAGCCACTCTTGAGGCCGGTTTGCTGGGAGAGATCCCACTCCTTCCACTCTGCGAGTGTGGATGGGCTCCCGGGGGCCTCCCCTCCACTAGTATTTTTCTCAAATCAGCCTGGGTGGCTCAGTTGGTTAAGCGACTGCCTTCGGCTCAGGTCATGATCCTGGAGACCCGGGATCTAGCCCCACATCGGGCTTCCTGCTTTGGCAGGAAGCCTGCTTCTCCCTCTCTCAGTCCCTCTGCTTGTGTTCCCTCTCTAGCTATGTTTCTCTCTGTCAAATAAATAAATAAAATCTTAAAAAAAAAAAAAAGAAAGAAAGAAGGAAAGAAAGGAAGGAAGGAAGGAAGGAAGGAAGAAAGGGTGAGAGAGAAAGAGAGAGAGGGAGAGAGAGAGAGAAAGAAAGAAGAGAGAGAGAGAGAGAGAAAAAGAAGAAAGGAAGGAAGGAAAGAAAAAAAAGAGCGAGCCAATGGAAGTTCCAAATGGACTTAAAATCAAAAACAAACAAAAATCCAGACTCTCTCTAGGTAGTGAAATCACTGGAAAGTATTTGGAAACACAGAGAAATCATTTTGTTTTGTTTTGTTTTTGTTTAAAGCACTTCAGGCTGCGGCAGGAAGCGTCATAAACCTCAGCGAACATTCCTGATCTGCTGACAGCTAGTGAGTAAGTAACCAGTTGTGGGTCCGTTCCTACACTTTCTGTCCCTTGCTCACAGCAGCCGGTCAGGAGGAGGACAGGTCACTGCATTAAATTACTGGGCAACTCAGATGCTATCCTTTTTAGTGTCAAAGGAGACTTTCTCTTCAATCAACTAAAAATCTGAGGTTCCCTGGCCAGGAGAAAAGTCTTAGAAGTTGGTCAGAAGCTGGATTCAGAGGGACAGTTTCCAGATACAACAGAAAGCTTCAGGGGAGCCTTCATCAGCCCCCCAGCAGAGGACCCCAGGGGCTGGCCCAGCGGCTCCTGGACAATAGAGGGTTCTACTCCTCCCACCAGACACTGAGTCCCTTGAGAACGAGGACTCTGTCCCTCCCACCTCACCACGGATCCCATGCTCATGGCTATTCCATTGAATTCTCCTACCTAACCCTTTCTTGGGCACAGAGATTATTCTTCCTTACCTCATTCTGATACAGGGACCAGGATAAACAAAGCTCACAGATCCAAGGTTGCTGAGAGAGGGCAGGAAGTGAGCATCTCACCAAGGAACTCAGGAGTTTTCAAGGTCACACAAGCCAGATAAAAAGATGACAAATGGAAATTTAATTAGGGTCAGTGAAAGGAGAATGGGTGTTGAACTTAACAATAAATTTTGCTTTTTGAAGATGTAAATAGAACCTCAGAATCCTTTAACTCTTTTGACCTATGGAGATGGTTTTCTAATGGAAGAGCATGAGACTCACTCATCTTCCTATATAAGACGGAAGCAGGTCTAGAGAGCTTTAGAGAAGGCTCTTTAAGAAAAATAATAAAATGCAAAAGAAAACTATTCATATCTTCCATCCTTTTTTTAAAAAAAATTATTTATTTATTTGACAGAGAGAGAGATCACAAGTAGGCAGAGAGGCAGGCAGAGAGAGGAGGAAGCAGGTTCCCTGCTGAGCAGAAAGCCTGATGCAGGCCTTGATCCCAGGACCCTGAGATCATGATCTGAGCTGAAGGCAGAGGCTTTAACCCACTGAGCCATCCAGGCACCCCATATCTTCCATCTTTACATTCTTTTCAGGTCCCCTCCTGCCCTAGGGCTTTTCAGTGGGTAGATACAGAGGAAAAGAAAATTCAAACATGGAATTATTCACTTTCAAGTCAGCTTCATTTCCTAGCTGTCTGGTGGGTTACCTGCCGGATTAACCCCTGTCCTCCAGCGCCCCGGAAATGCCCGTGTTTAAAAAGTCACAAACACCCAATTGCCGTTCTAAGCTGAGCCCTTCTTCCTGCGTGGTTCGCTGCTGCGGAGAGAAGTTTGGCCTCATGTAAGGAGTTTCCATTCGCAAGTCCCAGACTTGAATCCCAGGTCCTTCCCTAGTGCAGGTTAGTTGACTGCCTAAGAATGGAGAGGAAATGAGCGATGGGAGAGTCTTCATATCCTCCTTGTGAGCATCCGATAGAAGAGTAATAACCAAAGCTCTGTTGTGCTATTCAGGGGACTAACGCATAAAGTTCCTGAGGGGCCCTTGCAGGTGCTCAGGGAAAGGGCCCCCACTCTGCTCTGTCTGGCCTGCCGCTCAGCTGACCTCCCGTCCTCTTCTCCAGGGCACACGAGAACGGAGAGGGGTTGAGACGGGTGTTCTACCCAAGAAGGCTCTCTGAGGCCAGGCTCCTGTGCCCTGCCTTTTTACAGAGGGAGCCAGCACTGAGAGAAGGCTGTCCTTTCCTTCTCAGAGAATCAGATTAAAGCGAATCCGTGCGCTGGACTTGAATTCCAATCAGTAAGCCCAGGCTGAGCACAGACTGCACACCGCCATATGCCGGGGACCGAGGATGAAGCGATGGGCAAGCCTAGGCCCTTCCTCCCAGCCTCCATACATCTCTGGGTGTGGCTGTTAAAGAATGCAAAACGTCTTTCAAAGTATTGACTTCCCTAAGAAATTGTAGCGATCTTATATGTTATTACACTACTGGGGCTTATTTTTTATTTTAATAAAAAGATTTACATGCAAAAAAAACACCACATTATTTTTTCCTCTCTCTTAATCCATAAACCTCCTTGATGTTTAAGGCTGAATTAATTTCTAATAATGTGAACAGGAAGTGACTGTTTTTTCCAGATTGCTAAATAAATAAAGCCAACCATATTTTCACTGAAATATTTGACAAAACAGTTTTGAAGTCCTGGAGAAGAACTCATTCTCTAATTGTCTAATTAAAATGCATTTGATATAATAAAGTAGAATCTCTAAGGGCCTCGTCTAATAAACTTTCTTAGTCTGAGACGACTTACAGTGTGAATTTAAAGGAAATAAATTGCATTTCTGGAGAGAAAAACAAACATGCTGTAAGTGGGAACTCTCATTCATCCACACGGGCTCCCCATCTGACTCCACATCATTTGGCAGAGAGCTGTCTTCTCCAGTTAGGAACCGAAACCCAAGCTCCCTCCACAATGGCTGGTGGTATTTTTCCTTTGGGAAAACAGACGTGTTCTTCTGCTCCTTCCTGCAGCAGGTCAACCTGAGCTTCCCATTCTGATACTTCCTCTCTTGGCCAACAGCTTCCCATTGAAAATGAGATCATTCTGGCCGACGAGGTTTATCTATGGCCACAAAGGGAGCTCAGCACTGAATGGAGAATGGCGTTGTCTGATTGTCCCCCCAAGTGAGAGGATATGGCACGAAATTCTCTCTCCAGGAACTTCTGGGCATGTGGCTGGCACAGAGCGGATCGTAAGCTAACATGGGGCCCTGAATAAGAACATGCTCTCCGAAGGTCACGTACATGTGTTACGTATGCGAGTGTCTGCAAACTACCTCCTTGAACACATCTCTATATTGTCAAAACAGGAGCTTGAATTGAGGCCAACAAAGATTTCCCTAGAGCCTAAGGTTTCTCAGGAGCTTGTCTTAATTAGTAGATCAAAGTAGTTTGTATATAACATGTCAAATAGATGATAGGTAGATAGGTAGATCCATCGATTGATGGATGATAGATTGCTTCATTTAAAAGTCAGATAGACCTAAAGTTATACCAATAACTGGCAGAAGGATAAGGTACTAAGTTTCCTTCAACCTACATTTCCTTGTCTGTAAAATGGGCTCTATTACCTCTCCAGGTGTATTAAGACATAAATAAAACAGTGCGTGTAAAGTACTTAATGAAGCAACTGACATAAAGTAAGCCTCAGTAAATGGAAACCATTACCACCATTGTTCTTATTGAAGAACAGTTAATTTAGGGGCATCTTTGTGAGTTCAGGATTTCGGAACAGTAAGGAGATGGCTTGGGCTAATGGGAAGGTGATGATGGACACACCTGTAAACAGATACTTTCCACAACAATGCACAGCTTAAGTGGGGCTGGTCACCTGGTGGTCAGATGTTTCTCCCGGTCACCGAGGGTGAGACGGTTTTGCCTGGGAATCCAGCTTCATTTCCTGGTTCAAAAATCACACCTGTGAAACTCAATCCAGGTGGGAAATTCTTCTGGTTGCCTCTGCTAAAGCCATGGTTCATTATCAAGTTATTTCTCTGGGTCACTCTGAGGTCATCTCTTAATTAATAACAGCTGGGGGAACGGGCACAAATTCCAGCTTCTCACCCCCTGCCAGAAAGCCCATCATAGCACCTCTCTTCTGTTGAACACTTCCTGGGTGCCCCGTACCAAGCAAGTAGACTTCTGCACCGGCCTCTGATGACCCGATCCCCCGGGAGGGGCAGCTACAAGGATCCCCACATCAAGATGAAGAACCTCCGTCTTGCGAAGTCCAGTTATTTGCCCAAGATCACAGCTAGAAGGTGGTGGAGACAAGCACTGGAGGTAAGCGCTGGAGCTCTTCCCATCAGCCTCTGCTCCACTGAAAACCATTCATCCCTCTTTTCTCTCCCATGTCACGTGTGTTTATACTGCATCTGAGAACAAAAGATGGTTTAAAATTCTCATTTTTCTCACCTGCCGAAGAGCGGACCTCCTATTGTTCTTAATCAGCCCCTACGGGGCTCCGGGCTCTCCTGATGATGGCTCCAATTCTCTTCATGTGGAATCTCCGCTTGCCCTCATCCCTGCTCAGGATTCTTTCCAGCCTGCCAGAAACAACTGGCAACAATTTAGCAACTAGTTTAAATCTCTTTAGATGAGCAAAGAATCGCCTTCACAGGGGGCCCTGGTTGGAGCAAAGCAAGAGTGCCACCTGGTGGGACATTTGGGTCACTGCCAACAGTGTTCCGGGGCGGAGGCAGGGGTGGGGGTGGGGGGTTGAAGCTACACCGAAGGCCCACCGGTGTCCACACTGCCTGGGACCATTCCTAGACAACTACAACAACTAACTCAGCACAGACCAGGTACTAACTTCATGGAGTTCAAAGTCTTACTTAAATGTAATTTCGGACTTTGAAGGCATGCTTTCTGGGCTCCAAAGCCCGGTAGGATTAGGGTGAGGTAAGAGGCAGGCCATCCCTGTAGAGGCAGGACGGCAGCTCATCTTTATTTAAAATTTTGAAATCCTTTTCATTGTGGATTTTTTTTACGTTGATTTCAACTTTTTAAGATTGCATTAAAATATTAGTTACCTTAATTACTGATTTGGGGGTGCCACTCCCTTACACTTCAACACACTGCAAACACCTCTTGCTACACCCTCGTATCGGCTCTGCTGAGGTCCTCCAAAGAAGGATCCTGTTTCCTTTCAAAGCTCTGTCCCTACAGGAGCGACATACAGCTCCAGAGGCCTCCTCGCACACCTGCCTCTGCCCTGTCCCATCTGAGGAAGGTCTCAGCGTCACCACACTCCTTCCTACCCAACTCACCCACTCAGGTCAAAAGAAAGTACCCAAACCGGGGACACAGTTCCGTGTAACTGCTGAATAAGGTGACCAAACACAGGTGCCCCTCCCTGGCCTGGTCACAGACGATGGCTCTGGGGCAGGGAGCGAGTCTGCCTCTGTTTCTGCCAGGTCCCTGCGTGCCCGGCCACAAGTCTGAGCCAAGAGCGTTTATCCACACCGCCTGCCCTTGCCCAAGCTTGGTTAGGCCCAGCTGAGGGTCGGCCTTGGGACTTCACTTTCTCAACAATGTCCGAACCAAATGCCCACATCAGGCGGTGTCACCATCAAACTCTGTGTCTACACTGGGACATGTCAGGCCCCTGGTCCACACCCGAGGCTTGGCGGGAAGTTCTTCCCCTGGAACGGATGAGTGGGTAGGGAGGGGGGATGGTTCTGGAAAGCCCTGAAATTTTAGCCCAAATAATGTCCGTTTTCTGGGGAGATGGTGTATCTGTTTCCATTCTCCAAGGAGCCCTTAATCCCATAGAGAGTAAGAGTTGCAACAGTCTTTACAAAGTCTCGAAAGAGCCTCTTCCATCCTGGCCAGGGAAACAGAATCAGTGGCCTGCCTGATCTGTGGTCTGTCGACAGCTGGGCCATCCTCATGAAGGTCTATATGTTTTCCAAAATTCAGAGGATGGAAAGATTCCTCTCCCTCAATAAACGAATCTCAGCCGGATCCTGAGAACTGGAGAGTCACTGCTGTGTTCTTCCTCTCTCCCTCTGGGCTTAAAATCCCTCCCTGCCTTGGAATTCTCAGGCAAAGTTCTTTTGCAAGATGGAGACTTGCTTCTGGAATACCCTTCCTCCCTTTTGGCCAACTTGACTCATCCTTCCAGATCAGCTTTCTCCACATTTCCAGCAGGGCTGGGCACCTCACCTCTCCCGTTATCATGCAGATTTCTTATCGAGGCACCTAGTGCAGAGTTGGTGTGTGTGTGGCCTGGGGAGCTGGGAGGGGGGCATGTTCAATGAATGAATAAATAAATAGATCCATGAATGAACAACTCCCCCCAATACACACACGTGCACACACACACACACACACACACACTCACACATACACACACACACAGCCCTCCATGTCTTCATTTCCTCAATGTCACACAGTGGGGTGGGGGTGGGGGCCCAGGAGCCACCCCTTCGCCAGCTGCAGGCTGCTGAGGTCACGCAGTCAACAGCCCACTCCACCCTGTGAAGGCCACCACGCGCCAACCTGGCCTCACCTTCCTACTGCTGCTCCTGATTCAGAGCACACAGGGGACATCAGGGGCAAGAAAGTGGTCACTGGCAGATGCCACCTTCCCACTTCCCCCGGCTTGGCAGGATCTGGGAACCCCAAATCTTCTCTGGGATTCTCTGTCATGACCATAGTGAGGACCAAAATGAGAACCGTTGGGCTCTTTCAAACGTACTTCAACAGCAGGATGAAGAGAGCTGAATTTCATGCCCAGAAAGGCATTGTCATGAACCCAAACAGCCAGTTTTCCTTGGCTTCCTCCCCACCCACCCCCGAATTAGATTCATGAGATGTCTGATAAAATCTCGGGCCGGCCCTTGGAGCTCTGCTCATCCCAAACACATTTCAGAAGCTGGAAAGAGAGCGGGGAGCAGGGAGGCCTCCCCAGCTGGTTTTGTTCCTGCCCCAAAGTGGGGGTAAAGCCTAGGAGGAAATTCGTGGGCCCCAACACAGCTGTGGTCGTCGCTGAATCATTAGATTTGCCACAAACAAGATAAAAATTCAAACAACAAAGAGGACTTTTCCGTGGTCTGCCGAATGGGGTTTCTCATTGTGTTTTGGTTCCTTCTGGGGGCAGGGGCTGGCCGGCAGGGTTTCCTCACACCCGACTGCCTCCCCAGAAAGCCACAGGAACCCCTGAGGCCTCCCTCCCCCTGCCCCCCGCTGTTCCAGCTCTCCTGAATGAGGCAAAGGGTTTGGTGTTTTGTTTGTTTTGTTTTTAAGTGTAGGTAAATCCGGAAAAGACTCAGGGTTTTGAGTCATTGTTTCGGGAGCAACAGCCTGACCTTCTCTTGTCCACTTCTCAGAAGTACAGGGAAACAAAAGCCCACAAAGGAAAAGAGAAGAGTATCCCAAATTCATGGCTGGGAAAAGGGAAGTAACTTTTCCCGTCCAAATTCTCCACCTCTTCCTGATGTCTGCTAGAAATCAGCTGCTTGTCCCTGATCCCACCGTTTTCTCTGCTCTGCCTGTCTACTCGGTCACCCTAGACCTCAGACCTCTTTCTGGTCCCATTTGTACCTACTAAGTGTGTAATAAATATCACTAACTGGGAGAAAGCCTAGAGCCAAATTAAAGTCAAGATGGTTTTTATAAAAACTGGAGTCACTTAGAAAGTGTCGCTATAGCCAGGACCTATATATCGTATTTTACCCTCACAGCAATCCTATAGGGGTGGGATTTTTCCCATTTTACAGATGAGAAAACTGAAGCTCAGAAGGATTCTGGGAGTGCAAACTGCTTCTCAGTGGTGTGGGTGGAATTCCAGGACGGTCTCACTTGCAAAGCTGTGCTCATCACCTCTTTGGGCTTCCCCCGGTTTCAGTGGACGACCCAGGGAAGCTTTCAGTAACCAGGACCTAAGGGATCAGGACACTGTGTAAAACATGTCAGGGCTCAGAGCAGAGAAAGGTTCACTAGTATGCTGAAGTCGTTCATGCTTTTCCTGGCAGAGCAGCACGGACTGCCCAGGATTCCCCAAACCCCATCCCTCCCCTCTATCCATGGCCAGATCTCTACTCCCATCCACCCTCGGTGGGTATCAGGCCAAAATGTCCTTTGTCTCCTCCTCTAATTAGCCCTGAGCTGGGAGTGTGGCCCAGTATGGTTGTTCTGAGGATGTGTGTGACTGCTGACACTCACCCTAATCATGCTCATAGCTGATATCCCTGAACTGATCCCAATATTCTTTGCTAGACAAGATAGACCAGACCTCAGAATCCTTCTCAATACAGCATTCCAGGCAGACACCACCAATCTCTCAGCATTGCCCTGAGATTGAGCCAATCATTATTGGCATAGCAAATGATCAGTGAAATTTAATTTCTGTTCCCTTCTATCTTTACTGCCTGCCCTCCCCAGTATTTCTGGGATGGGTAAACAGGTAGATGGATGGATGCATGGGTGGATGGAAGGACAGCTGAGTGGATGGACAGATGGATAGACACATGGACAGGTGGATGGATATGATGGATGAATGGGTGGATGGACGAACAGACAGATGGGTGGATGGATATGATGGATGGATGGATGGATGGATGGATGGATGGATGGATGGATGGATGGATAGATGGACAGACCGATAGATGGATGGGTGGATGGATGGATAGGTGGACAGATAGGTGAATGCATGGATGATGGATGGATGAAGGGAAATTGAGTTTTCATCTTACAGAGGAGCCCTGATTGGCACCACTCCTGATTCTGCTGACTTCACTCAGTGCTGACACTTCTTTGACAAAACATGCTCTTAGCACGTGGCATTTGTTACAGGAACTGGTGAGATTCCTGGGTCATCCTGAGGCCACGGAGGATCCTCAGTGTCAGCACTTTGTTTCTCACTCAGTCTCATTTCCTCCCCCTCTAACATATGCCTAAGCTTAAAAACATCCATTCACCCCATACTTCCTTCTTCTTTTTAAAGCTCAGGCTGACAAGAGAAATTTCTTCTCCCACTCACTTTTTTTTTTCTATACACAGAAGAAAAAAATACTTGCAGTTCCATTGTGGGGTGCATAGGAATGGCCAATGATTAAAAACTCTTCTGTGACTTTGGAGCCATCAGGTTCCTTAACCCATGCCATGAGTTGCCTAGGGGTTCTAAATCATCCTATGATTTAGCTACGAATGGGGAAGCATGTTTTTCCAGAGCCTTTTAAGAAGCCCTGGTTTTTGGTTTTGAACCAATCAAGTTATAGTGTTCTCAGAATATTCTTTCCCTAGCAAAATACAGCTTAGTGCTCAAGAGGAAGAAAATGTTAAGAAATGTTTATTCAAGTTGGTTTAAAGAGGAATAAAATAGCTCTTATAAAGCAATACTTTTGAGATTTGAGTACAAGTAAATCAGCAGCATATGGATTGTATGTGTTAAAACATGCTTTTGTTTTCCCAGTAAGGAAAAAATACTTGGGAAAAATATCTTCTATAAAATGACATATATTAGAAAATAGCTGGGGATTTTTAACAAAACCAAAATGTAGCAGGGATGGTCCAACTCTGGTCACTAATATCCTGGAACAAGCTAGGGAGTAAAATTAGGTGGCAAAATTATTATACCATATCTTATTCCAAGCTGGAAATGACATATTTCTCAGTTCTAAAAATAGAAAAATTATATACTGAGATCTATGAGATGAGCTTTTGTTTCATTGTCTTTGTTTTGCTAGTCTGATAAAATTCTTTTCAATGGAGTCACCATCTGGGAAAGTAAGTATGTGGAGGTAAAGATGGGGTCCTAGAGTCAGACTGTTGGTTTGAATCATGCCTCTGCCCCTTTAGCCATGGGATCTCCACAAGACATTCACCTCTCCCTGTGCCCTAGTTTCCTCATCTGGAAAGTGAAAAGAAAAAGAAGATTGAATTACTACACTTACCACCTGGGTAAAGCACTTGCAATAAATGCCCAGTGCACAGCCAGTTCTCAGTAAAGTTTAGCTGGTATGATTTGCCCTCACACCTAGACTGCTTGGCACTAGACAACTCTGGCTCAGTCACACACTTCAAAACTTGACAAGCCTTTAGGTAGCCTGATGAAGAAAAAAATGAAATAAAACCAAATGCAAATGGGTATATTACAACCAACTCTAAAGAAATAAAAAGTATTAGGAGAAAAATACTATGACCAACTGAACAGCAACAAATTTGATAATTTACGTGAAATAGTAAGTTCTTAGAAGCACACAGATTACCTAAATTGACTCAAGAAGAAATAGAAACCATAATAGACCTATAACAAGTAAAGAGAGTGAATCAGTAATCAAACCTCCTTATGAAAAAAAGTCTAGGACCAGAGGTCTTCACAGGTGAATTCTATTAATTATTTAAAGAAAAATTAACACCAATCCTTCCTCAAGCTCTTCCAGTCACTCAGTTCTTTCAGAACTCTGCCTGCCTGAGCCTTCAGTACAACCATAGTATCACCTCCCCACACATAAATATGCATTCCCTCACCCCAGCTTCTTTTACATCATAGACCATCACTACCTAAAATATTATATCTCATTTTCTTATTTATTTATTGACTTTCTTCTCCATTTAGAATGTGGGAGCTCTATCAGAGCAGGGATTTTTTTTCTACTGTTGAATTCTCCATGACTAAGAGAGGGCCTACTACATAATGGTGCCTATAAAAATTTGTTGAATAAATAAACTATCTGATCATTCTTTTAGTGAAAGAGAATAAAGAGAAATCAAGAGAGGACCTGGGTATTGTAGAACTCTAAGATCTCGCTGACTAGAACAACATGAGTCTTCAGAAGCAGATAACCAAGAAAGTGTTGTGTCAGGAAAACAGAGGGAAATGAGATTTATGAAGAGCAGGGACTGGTCAGCAGTGCCAAATAATGCTGAGAAATCAAGTACAATGAGAACCAAAAAATCTACTGGACTGAGCTGCAAAAGATTGAGTGACCAACTGAGCAAGAAGCATTTGGGGGTAATATAAAGCTAAAAGCTAGAAGCCAGGCTATTCTGGGGGGTGGACTAAGGAAGCAGCACATTCTGATAATATTTTGAAAATTTTTCTTTATTTAATAAAAAAGATGATACAGAGATAAGGAAGTTGCTAGAAAGGGCAGAGGTTAAGTGAGGATATTGTTTTTAAGTGGAGGAGATCTGTAAATGTCTAAAGCCTATGAAAGGAATCCAGTAAGGGAGAAAAGAAGTTGAAAATACATTGAAAGGCAAGGTTCCCAGAAAGAAAACTGTTGGAGCCAGACCATAGAACTGGCTTTAGCAAGGAACAACTCTCTTATACCCTCAGACCAGAGGAAAACAAGACCCAGAGAGCCCACATTACTTACCCATCAGCCCAACCAGGACCCAGGTCTCTGGTGTTCTTTTTCCTGTGCAGTTTTTTTTTTCTCTCTCTTTCTCAAATTAGAATGTTCAAGGGGCAGTGAGGAGGAGAGAGGGATAGGAAACTAAAACTAGTAAGTAAAAAATGCTGACTGCAATAGATTTTGTCACTGAAGACTTTCACAGGGAGGGTATATCTTCCCACTCAGGAGCTCCCTTCCCTGTGCTGTGAGTCTTATTAGTGCTAAATCGCATCTCCCTGAAGCCCTCACTCAGCCCTCCCTAGGACGGCAGAGGAACTTACCTATCTGAGGAATCTGTGAGAAGAAGAAACAGAGCATGCACAGCCCAGCCCCTTCCTGTGTCTTCTTCTTTTTAGGAAATAGCAGAGAAAATATGATCTAGATGGCTCTCAAACCCACAGCGAGCATAGCAGTAAAGCTCTCCATGCCTCCTCTGTGTGGAGGCTAGCAGTGGTCTGACTCTCTCTGTGGCCAGATGAGCAGGTCCAACCAATATGTGGGCTTAGGATTAGGAAGTCCATTTGCCCACAGATACATTCCACTTTCTCTAATGTCGGCCTTACCAATAGGAAAGATGTTATTTTGGTGTCTCTTGGGCTCCCTCCTTTGCCTTGTTTCTTTTTCCAGTAGATTCAGAAAAAGATGAGGAAGAAGGGAGCCAATAACTCCAGCAGAAACGATACTATTAAAATTGGCCTGTGAAACTTGATTCTCAAAATCATTCTTTTTAAGCTATCAAGAACAAAAAAAAAAAACATATTTTTTAACATAATTTTTAAAATGCAAGTGTGTTATTTTCGGTGAAGAACACTCAGAGGGGAGAATAGGACAGCCTGATTGCTTTCATGGGTGTGTAAAACTCAAAGGACCTGCTTTCTTCATTCAGCTGGATCAAAGTACAAAATCACAGTTGATCATTTCTTCAGCTCTTTCTAGGATTCCACTGTTTTTTCGGTTTAGAAACAGCCATGGCCACATCCACGATTCCAAACTTGAGAAAATGAACCCAAGTCAACACAATATATGAAGAGGCCTCATGGCAATGCCCTGTATATTGGTGGGGGAGAAGCAGGGGGTAGGGTAGGAGGGACAGGGGAGCAAAATCTGCCAAAGTACATTCTTCATTGATGAGAAAAATGCATCTACAATTGTAAAATTAGGTGTTTGGCACTGTGTTGAGCCAAGGATCCAGTTTTCTACTCACTTCTTTCCAACTTTTTCAGTGCCAAAAAGTCAGTTCTAATAATCATTTCAGAAATAGTCACTGTTACCTTCTTCCATGACTTTGGTCTCCACATTTCAAATTGAAAAATATTGTCCTTGGGTGTAAAACTTCCTTCTGCTGCTCCCAAGTTGCTATTTGGGAATTTACCAAATAATCTTTAGGTCTATCAGGGAAGACAAAGATCAGTAGCAAAATCCCTCTTGCAATGTTGCTTGAAAGCTATTTTAAGAAACAAAGGGGCTGGGGATTATTCAAAGACTTTATGGCACATCAGACTCCATGGGAGGTTGGAAGTTGAGGGTGGGAATGTGGGCAGGGACTAAGGCAGCTGGTAAAGGTGAGGAGGCTCCTAGCAGAGGCATGTGGTCTGGGCTCTGCCCTGGTCCTGCAGCCAGTGGCCTCCAACCATCCCACATTCTTACAATGGTTGTGCAAATTCAGAGCTCCCAGGGAGAGGATCTGGCCCCTTTGGTTTCTAAGATCAGACACTTCCCTCTACCACCTGCCCTCCAAAAAAACAGCCTTATGGTGGGAAGTTCCCTAAAAGAAAGAAAGAGTGCTATTAGAGTGGTGGGATTGGGTCCTGGGGGCAAGGCTGCACGAGCGACCCCCATGCCTAACCCCATGGGGGGAATCCTGTGACCATCAGCTCAGTGGCTTGATTTATCCAAGATGGTTTATTGCACGGTGATCCTGAGAGCTCTCATTCATCCAAACACCATTAACTACATAGTGATTAAGACCTTCTGAGTAGAGAGGAATCAGTGGACAGAACAGACACAGTCCCTGCCTCCTCAAAACATCCACCTTGACTTATGGGCCACTGAGTTCACCCTTGCTGTTAGGAGCCCTCAGTGGCTGTAAACAGTCCCATCCAAACCGCAGCCCTGGTCGAATTGAAAGTCTGGGCAGGAAGGACACCGCTGGCTCAGGCTTGAAATATGAAGGACTGAGATCTCTGAGTTCAACTCATCTGCAAACGAAAAAGTGAATGCGAGCTCAGTGTGGATGCAAGGAAATGCAGAATGTGATTATATCACAGGGGACTGATCAGCAGCCAGTGACCCTGCGGGGTCAGCAGACAACCGCGCGGCTTGCCAGAAACTTCATACCTACTGATATTGGTACATATTCATGCAAACAAACATTTCCGTTCCAGACTCTTGTAAAACTAATAATTTTATATTCAAAGAATGAACTGAACTGCCTAAAGTGTGTGGTGTGTGTGTGTTCACTAGCAAGTATTAAAAAGAGTTAACTTGTTCCCCTAGTTTTTCTTGGGGACATCTGGGCATCCATGGTGGTCAATGTCATGGAAAAATCACAAGCCTTGGGAGATTCCTGGTCTAATAATACTCTCAGTTGTTTATCTGTGTCCATGACCTTGGAGAAGTTTCCTAACTTCGTCAAGGTTTGTTTCCTCACTTATAATATTAAAATAATAATTATTCTTTGTCATGCATTTACCATGTGCCATGCACAAGGCTGAAAGTTTTTTCTTATGATGCAGAGAATTTTAAGTGTATTCTAATTTAATTTTTCCCCCAATACATTTGGTTTCTTTTTACTTATACTGATTTTGCAAATGAAGAATCAGACCTAGCACAGCTAAGTAATTTGCCTAAGATCATGAAGCTAGTAAGTGTAGAAGAGGCAGGATTTTAATCCAGGTCTGTCTGACCCTGGAGCTCCTATTCTCCACACTTCATTCTACTACCTTCTTACAGGATGTTTCTGGTAGGACAGGTTCAGCTGCAAGTGACAAAAAACCCTCAACATTCTCCTTCACAATCATCAGGGACTGCAGCTCCTTGTTGCTTTACCATTTCCAATAAGTGATTTCCATCTCATGATCCAGGATGGCTATTCACATCCAGCCATCATGTCTACATTCCAGTTGACACAGAAGAGACAAAAACGGGCATGTTTCTTCCTGTTTAGGACACTTCCTAAGAATTGCATGCAACACTTCTGCTTACAACACAGTGACCACACAGGCACGTGTAGCCACAAGGGAGGCTGGCCTCTGAGGTCTTCTCACAGGAATTAATGCACCTAATTAAAAAATGTGGCATTATATTATTAAGGAAGAAGGGAATGGCGAGTGCTAGGGGACAATCTCTGGTGTGTGGGGTTGTAGAAACTATGAAGGATGGGTGCCTGCGTGGCTCATTTGTTAAGCATCTGCCTTTGGCCCAGGACATGATCCAAGGGTCCTGGGATTGAGTCCCTCATTGGGCTCCCTGCTCAGCGGGTAGTCTGCTTCTCCCTTTGCCTGCCACTCCCCTTCATTCATGCTCTCTCTCTCTGTCAAATAAATTAAAAAATCAAAGGAAGGGAGGAGAGAGGAAGGAAAGGAAGGGAGGGAGGGAAGGAGGGAGGAAGGAAGAAAGAAAGGAATAAAGGAAAGGTAAATGAAGAACCAGGTCCACTGCCTGGCTCAGAGTAGTTCCCTGGAACATAACGCTGTCATTTATTGTGATTGACCTCTACCAAACACCCTGCAGAACACATGCAGAAAACCACAAATTCAAATCAGGGAAGGGAAGGTCACAGGAAAGTAAGAGAAGGAAACATTCTTTAGATCACCATGATATGATGTATTGGGCCTCTTTGTCCACACAAAAGCACCGCCTTTGCTCATTTGCAGCCTCCCGAAGAAGGTGTGGAAAGTGATAATGAGAATGTGCTTCAGCAACCATCCTCCCCGGCAGCATCCGTGCGTCCCACGTGACCCATGGGATGATGCTATCACAGGCCCCCGCCGGTAAGTAATTTCTACCGCTGGAGTTAATGGAAATGCAGTTTTCATTACAGTAAGAAAATTGAAATCTCAGCCAGCCTCCGTGGGTTCCATCTGACCCATTCTTCATTTCTCATAAGATTGTGTGTTGTTTTCATTCCCTTCGTGATCAACCTTTATCATGAAAGGGTAGGGGGAGCCACGTAATTGAAATCCCCAGGAAATCTCCACATCACACTGCCATTCAGCAATCGTCTTCAACCATCCTGATACTGAGGCTCCCATCAAGCAAAAAAGGGCCATTTTTAATTTGAGGTTAGGATATTATCTAGGAAGGAACGTTCCAGATGGCCAGACTGAATTGAAGTGACAGACTCGCAACCAGTATGGAAGGGGGGAGAGGAAAGGAAGAGAGGAGAGAGGGGGAAAATGGTGGCACCCGTGTCATTGACAAGTTCTCAAAGGTAGCAGACAACTTCCCTTGGGTGGGAGGTATGTGGGTCGTCGATACTATGAATGCCTTTCCACACAAAGTATATTTTCAACTCAATTTGGCTCTGGCTCTTTGGATTGCCTATGATCTGTGACCGCACCGAATTTCTCCTTTGTTAGAAAGAAGTTTGTTATGCATGATGCAGACCTGCTCCTTCTGATGCCCCTTTCCTCTGAATCCACGGTCCTTGTCCCTCAGGTCCTGACCTCTCAGAGCCCCATGTCTTTTCCCATCACCTTCAGCTCCTCCCTTGCGCCACCCACGCAACAGAGTGAGAGAGATTTGCAACGAACATCTGCTTAGCCATGCCAGTCAAGGCTCTCAATTGCATAATTTTGTTGAGAAAGGAAAAGAGTGCTAGATACCCTCTCTTTGGCAGAGGCCCACCCTGTTTAAGGTTTTATCTCTTCCCTATTTTTTCCTGTCACTGCTCATCATATGACCAATGGGGCCTGGCTGCCATTTTCTTAGCCCGGAACTGATACTCTATCAACTACATGTGAGTAATTTCCAGAAGGGGGACTCTGGCAAAATCAGGAAGGAGCCATTTGAGCAGCCTGTCAGACTCAAGGCTTTCTCATGACCTACACACGTTCCAGCCACAACCAATTCAACATGAAGTAGTGATGGTGGGGTCTACCTACTCCATCCTGGAAAGCAATCCTGTTTGATTGCTCAAAGATGTTTGTAGAAGGAAAATTGCCTTTTCCTTTATTTATTCATTCATGTATCCTCAAATTCTTCTTCTTGCCCACTCTCTTTTAGGAGGTACTCATTTTGCCATGATTGGCAGAAGTTCCTAGGCACTGACGCCCACATCCGTCTGTTAGTATCTTCGAGGGCATGCTATCTCAACTTGCAGACAAACTAGGATTCTAGGCTGGGAACCATTTCACTGGTCAATTGGTCTCCGGTTCCCTCTTCAAGCCCGGAAGCTTCCTTGTTCCCACTCTTACTCTTGAATCCTGTTTCATTTGCATTCTTACATGCAGGAGACATTGGAGCCTGTAGGAAACCAACGGAGTCTGACTCACTCTCATCTCCTTTTGCATTTCTAAATCCAGTGGAAACACACGGTGTCCCTCCACAACCCCAAATACAGAGCTGATCCCTGTTCCTGGGCCTTCTGCAAAAAGGCAGCTCAGCAGTGCCAGTGGACACAGAGTGGACTGAAGGGAAGACTCACAGGGTATCGAGCACTGGCACCTTAGGCTTCATCCATCTTTGTCACTTTACAGAGAAGAGTGCCGTGGGCAAGATTGCACACCAATCTATGGCGGAGCCAGGACAAGTGACAGAACCTCGGGCTCCCAGTTCAGGGCTCTCTTCACTGTGCCCAGGATGCCTGATGGAATGCTGGTGATTTGGACCAAATGGCAGCCCCCAATCACTAGAGTTCCCAACACCACAGGAAGATACCAAAGGGACATAAAAGGTAGAACCATTGACAGAGAGAGGGGCAGAAACTTCTCTTTCTTTATGGCCAGCTGGTGTTCTGTTGGCCTTTTCACAATGGGGGAACTGAACAATCTGAAGGATAGGAGACAGCAACAGAAATGAAGCAAGGGGCTCCGGGGTGGCTCAGGCAGTGAACGGGCTGACTCCCGCCCGGGTCACCATCTCAGGATCCTGGGAGGGAGCCCTGTGAGGGACTCCCTGCTCAGCAGGGAGGCTGCTTCTCCCGTGGCCTTTGCCTCTCCTCTCACTCATGCTCTTTCTCTCTTTCTCAAATAAACAAAATCTTAAAAAAACAAAACAAAACAAAACAAAACAAAAAAGAAGAAGAAAGAAATGAAGCAAGAGGGTCAGAAGAACGTACCATGGGGACGGGAGAATGAGCGGTGCAACCAGCCAGCACGGGTCTAAATCCCAGCTCTCTCACTTATTAGCTAGGTTGCTTAGCCTTTCTGCACCTCAGTTCAACCAGCTGTAAAATGGACATAATCTATGTGCTCCAAAGGTAAGAAATAAATTAGCCATTTCATGGACAGTACTTAGGACAGTACCAGACACATAGCTAGCCATTGTTCTCCTTCCAGAGAAGTAAGCATTAGGAACATCTCGGAGAAAGCCACAGGACCTCTCTCAGGCTGACTGTAAGTAAATCCCCCTCCCTGTTTCTGAAAAGTGTTGCTAGGAGAAAGTACAGCTTAATTGAAAGGGCCTGGATTTAAAAAGGGTATTAGTTAGTGCGGGGCTAAGCAGTTATAACAGAAAGGTTCCTAAGCACCATGACTTGGGGCGCCTGGGTGGCTCAGTGGCTTGAGCTTCCAACTTTGGTTCCCCCTCAGGTCATTATCTTGTGCTGGTGGGATCGCCCAGTGTAGGGCTTCGTGCTTAGGGCAGCGTCGGCTTCGATTCTTTCTCCCCAGCCCCGCTTGCACATGCTCTCTCTCTCTCTAAAACAATTAAATTAAATCTTAAAAAACAAAAGAAACAAACAAACAAACAAAACCCCACAATTTACAGAATGATTATTTCTCTGTTACATCACAACCTTGACGTAAAACTGTGCTGGTCAGTGAAGGAGCTTTGTTTCTTTTCTTTTTTTTTTTTTTCTTTTTAAAAATATTTTATTTATTTGACAGAGAGAAACACAGCAAGAGAGGGAACACAAGCAGCAGGAGTGAGAGAGGGAGAAGCAGGCTTCCTGCCGAACAGGCAGCCCAATGCAGGGCTTGATCCCGGGACTCCAGGATCATGACCTGAGCTGAAGGCAGAGACTTAACCACTGAGCCACCCAGGCACTCCATGGAGCTCTGTTTTTTTCTTTCTTTTTTTTTTTTAAATTTAATTTAATTTTTTCAGTGTTCCAAGATTATTGTTTAGGCCCCACACCCAGTGCTCCATGCAATACGTGCCCTCAGTACCCACCACCGGGCTCTCCCATTCTCCTACCCCCTTCCCTCCAAGACCCTCAGTTTGTTTCTGAGTCCAAAGTCTCTCATGTTTTGTTTCTCTTCCTGAATTACCCTACTTCCCACTTCCTTTCCTTCTCCTACTGTCCTCTATATTACCCCTTATGCACCATATGTAAGTGAAACCATGTGAGACTTGACTTTCTCTACTTGGTTTATTTCATTCAGCATAATCTCTTCCAATCCAGTCCATGTTGCTACAAAAGTTGGATATTCATCCTTTCTGATGGAGACGTAGTATTCCATTGTATATATGTACCACATCTTCTTTATCCATTCATCTGTTGATGGGCACCTTGGCTCCTTCCACAGTTTGGCGATTGTGTCCATTGCTGCGATGAACATTGGGGTACATATGACCCTTCTTTTCACTACATCTGTATCTTTGGGGTAAATACCCAATAGTGCAATTGCAGGGTCATGGGGTAGCTCTATTTTTAAATTTTTAAGGAATCTCCACACTGTTTTTCAAAGTGACTGCACCAACTTGCATTCCCACCAACAGTGTAAGAGGGTTCCCCTTTCTCTGCAGCCTCTCTAACACTTGTTGTTTCCTGACTTGTTAATTTTGGCCATTCTGACTGGTGTAAGGTGGTATCTCAGTGTGGTTTTGATTTGAATTTCCCTGATAGCTAGTGACGCTGAACATTTTTTCATGTGTCTGTTAGCCATTTGTATATCTTCTATGGAGAAGTGCCTCCTCATGCCTCCTGCCCATTTTTTGATGTGTTCATCTTCTTTTTGGATGTTGAGTTTGAGTAGTTCTTTATAGGTCTTGGATACCAGCCCTTTGTCTGTAGTGTCATTTGCAAATATCCTCTCCCATTCCGCAGGTTGCCTCTTTGTTTTGTTGACTGTTTCCTTTGCTGTGCAGAGGAGCTCTGTTTCTTAATGATCATTTGAGAACCCTGGTTCTTTCCACGTTGTTGCTCTGCCAACCCCCTCATGATGTCAAACTAAATCACCGGTGGTGTCCAGATTTTAGCCAGCAGGTGGAAGGAAGGCAAGAGGAGGAGGCATACCCATGGACTTAAGTCTCAAGCTGAAAAGTGGCACCATGATCCCTGCTTACATTTAACTTGCAAGAATTGTGTCACATGGTCACAGAACCCCTGACTGCGGGGGGACGCTAGCGATGGAGTCTAGCAGTGCAGTCACGAACCCAGAGAGGAGGACAGTGACACTTACATGCAAATCCAGTTCTTTCCATTACTGATAGTGTCTAACGGCCAGTTGTGGAAACTCCTTCTACCTCCCCCAGCTCATTTCATTGAACCGGCTCTCGATTGTCAGTTGCTCTTTCATTCTGCAGGTATTTCTTGAGCACCCACTATAAGCCAGACTCTGTTCTAGGTCCAGGGGATGCAGCTTTGAACAAGACAGACCATGTCCCTTCCGCTCTGATACAGATTCACTATAAGGCTAATGAGGAGCCTTCCGAGGGCTTTTTCTTCTCATTCCAAATCAACATTCATTTTCATATTCTTCTTTTTTAATTATTGTTTGGAGCAAAGATCTCAGATGTATAGGCTCTCCAGACCTCACAAAATTTGGACCTGCTCCTGCTATTCTTGTGGGGCTAATAGCTTAGCCAGAAGAAAGGAAGTCAACAGAACCGTGATGTAAAACCACGGTCAGGGTGAGGGGAGAAAGCCCTACTATATTCAGTGTGCCTTGAGACCCTTTCTGGAGGCAGGTGAGAAGCCATTGAAGGAGGGAAGCTGGTCCTACTTTTTACTAAAGACTAGTGCCATTCACAGATCTCTGTGTGTGCTACTGATTGTTTTTCTTTTCTTTTTTTTTTAAGATTTTATTTTTTTTTAACTTTTTTTGACAGAGAGACAGATAGTGAGAGAGGGAACACAAGCAGGGAGAGTGGGAGAAGGAAAAGCAGGCTTTCCACTGAGCAGGGAGCCCAATGCAGGGCTCAATCCTGGAACCCTGGGACCATGACCTGAGCCATAGGCAGACGCTTAAATGACTGAGCCACCCAGGCACCTGCTGATTGTTTTTTTAGAATTTATTTCTGATAGTGGAGTTAACAAGTCAGAAGGACAAATGTCTTCAGGTTCTTGAAATCATGGGCTACAACCTCTTTTTTTAGTGAGACATGAAACATTGACCTGCAATTTCTTATTCTAGAATTATTTCTGAGGTCCCAGAATTTTAGGGTGAGAAGGAAACCAACATCTGGATGTTGATGAGTCCACTCCAGAGAGATTGCTGACTCACCCTAGGACTCAGTGAGTTAATGGCCAAGCTAAGCTAGAGTCTCAATCTCTCAATTCCTCTGTCCGTCATCAAAATCAGTGACAGATGAAATGTACAGCCGTGTGTTGTGACAACAGCCCTTAAGGCGGAAGGTTTTAAATAAACACTCATGGATACAGCCTACCAGATTTACCTGCTTTGTAGGCAGTGAAGAACACGAACTGTGATAACAAATGTCAAGTCCATAGCCCAGTGCTGGGACAGCGGGAGAGACATTTCAACGTCAGCAATAGATGCAACTTTGGCGGCAGAGCCAGGGAAACGTCCCAAGACCAGATGTGGGCCCCGTGGGAGAGAGAGCAGGTGTGGGGCAGTGCGGGGTGGTCTTGGGGCCGGTAGGCACGAACAGAAGACCTCAGCAGAAAGAGGCTGGCCATTATACCTCCGGAATCCCAGGAGCCGGGGATGGAGTCACATGAGACCACACAGAGGGAGAGAGCCCTTCAGCCCGGGTCAAGGGAAGCACAGGAGGCGGGGGTAGGGGGGCAGCTGGAGGCTGCTGCAGAGGCCGTGACAGAGGGTGCTTTAATCATCTGCCAGGCCACCCCACAGAGGCCAGCTGCCGGCCCAGAGGGCTTAGGCCACTCAGCCACGTGAGAACTATCTTATTCCCTTACCTCTCCCCTTTCTGGGCTTCAGTCCAAGCATGGAGGGAAACAGCAGCTAGCCAGGGGAAGGAGGTGAGTAGAGGGAGAGGACCATGCCCCCTTTCCCAGGGCAGGCTTCCAGGATGAGGCGGGTCTGAGCCAAGGGAGAAGAAAAGATTTCTGGCAAAATCAATTTCAGGGTTTTAACTATTACCTGGAGACTTGCAGTGTTAAGGTCTGAAATGAGGCTATTTTTTCTTTGCAACTCAAAGGATTTTTGTATTGTCTGAACATGACAGTGAGTTCATCGGCTCGTGCAAGTCAGCATTGGAAGAAGAGGGATTCCGCTACCTTTGAATAAAATTTAAGGAGACCATAGCGGGGGGGGGCACAAGACGTGGATCGGTGCCTACTGCTCTCAGGGGCAGAGCGATGACAGATGGACAGAGAGTTGCATTTTGTTCACAACCCCTGTTCTGTGTTTTTCCAGTGAGTCAGACATATATCAATTGGAGAGTCATTCTGGCTGCGTCACACAGGTATAATGTTATTTCCTAAATCATCACTTTCCACTAACAAGCCCACTTTTATTCCACTCTAGTGCACTCACTCCTGAGTTAAAAGTGATTTTTGGACCTCCTCTTAAACTTCATCTTCCTGACTGTGCACGTGGGAGTCGTCTTCTGTAAGCTTTTCCCTTACCGAAGCCTCGGGGAGGTATCCTGTATGGCCTGATGTGCCCCTAACCCTGCACGAGCTCAAAGTCGCAGCCACTGACGCCTAATGTCTTTAAGCCACAGAGTCCCACCGGGTATTTTCATGTTCCTTTAGTCCTTCCGCATCACTCACTACTGACAGGTTACATGTAGTCAGTTCATGTACTCATCCATCGTTTACTGGAGTGGGTACTCCCTTTATGCTCATCACCCTGTGGGGTGCTGGAGGTACAAATGTGAGGGCTGAAAACACGCACTCCCTGCTCCCGCGAGGCCAGCACCTTCGACTATCTCATGATTCAGTGGATACTAAATGACTGTGATAACAGGCAAGAAGGATGATGTTGGCGTTATCTACCAGGTGCAGCGGGGCACAGGAGGGAGTCATGAACTCTGCTTGGCGATGGGTCAGATCCGTATCACCGACGAGAAGATCGGGGGCCTGGAACAATGAGTTAAGGCTTTGCCAGGCGGCAGAAGCAGGGTGGGCAGGCAGAGGGAGCAGCCTGGACAGAGACACTGCGTGAGTCAGGATGGCTTAAGTTACACTAAAGTAACAAAATGACCCTGAAGTCTTAGGAGCTAAATATAACTAAGATTCTTCTTCCCCTCAAATCACAGGTCCGAGGCGGTCAGCTGCTCAGGGCGTCGGTAGAAGAAGCAACAGGCAAGGTTGGGCTCTATGTGGCGCCCTGAGAACGGAAGGGAGCAGTGTCCATACAGTCTTAGAGCTGGACCACCCACAACACGTGGCTTCCAAGTCGGCACTAAGAACACAAAAAGCTGGCAGGGAACCCACCGAAGGTAAAGTCCTCAGCACAGAGGTGATATATAGAGAGAGAGGAGTGGGAGATATATATATATATTTTTTTTTTATATATTACATATATTATATATAATTTCCACTCCCACTGCATTGGCTAGAACCAATCCCATGTTTCACCAGATGGTGAAATGTACAGGACCACGTGGCTATCCCATGAGTACAGTGAGTTTCTCTGCTGCAAGCACAAAGGCGTGAAACCATTTCCTAGGCTTGGGAAACTGGAGAGTTCAAAGTGATTAAAGAAGAGAGTGCAAAGAGGCAGTAGCAGAAGGTAAGAAAGGTAAGGATAAGACGATGGAATCTTATGCACTGTGCATAGGTGTCAGGACCACTGTATGTGCAAAGCAAAGCTTCTGAAGAGTTTTAAACATAGTATTGTGGTCATATTTGTGTTTTACTTTTTTAAGGTTTTATTTATTTGAGATAGAAATAGAGCGAGAGAATGAGCAGGGGACCCTGCTGAGCAGGGAGCCTGACATGGGGCTCGATCCCAGGACCCAAGGATCAGGACCGGAGCCGAAGGCAGATGCTTAACCGACTGAGCCACCCAGGCGCCCCATATCTGTGTTTTAAGTGCATTCCTCATGCAGCAGCACAGGGGATGAATTAGAAAGGGATTGAAATAAGAGATGGAAAGAACGGTTTGATTGCGACAATTGTCCAGGTTAAAGATGATGGAGGAACTAAAATAGGTCGTTGGGGATGAACACGAGAAAGGTTAAAGAGACAGTAGAACTTCATGATTAGTTAGCTATGGGAGAAGGAGAAAAATAGTATGACTTTCTCTTCTGCTCTAGATGCCACTAATTAAGTGGCACCGATTAAGATGGGTAATATAGGAGGATGAGTGGGCTTGAAGAAAAGACACTGAAGGCAGTTTGGGACCTGAGTGTGAGTTACCGAATGTGACCTTATTTAGAATAAGGTAGCTTCAGATCTAATTAGTTAAGATTAGGATGAGGTCCTCTGGAGTAGAGTGGACCCTTACTCTAACGTCACCGGCGTCCTTATAAGATAGCTATGCGACAACAGAAGCAGAGACTGGAGTGACACACCTACACGCCAAGCCAAGAAATCCCAAGCATCGGAATCTAGCAGGGGCAAGGAAGGATTCCCCTCTGCCTGTTTCAGAAGGAGCATGGCCCCACCAACACCTTGATCTTTGACTTCTGGTTTCCAGAACCGTGACAAAGTAAACTTCTGTTGTTTTAAGCAGTTTGTGGGACTCGGTTACAGCAGCCCTAAGACACAGACACGGGATCCAGCTGGGGTCGCCCTGTTGAACATATCGGTGAGGAAGACCAGTCTTCCTCTAAAAGCCCGGAAGGGATCGATGGTAAGCAGCACAGAGCGGGCTGGGGTGTGTACTGCAGGAGCTTTATTCTGCTCAGGGTGGAGGGAGGAAAGGGGAATGGCCAGGGAACACGATAACGAAGATGACACTTGCAGACGGCTTTGGAGAGTATGTTAGGATCTTTTTCCGTCCTAGCTGATGACAAACTCCTGGGAGCCAAGCCAACATATGCGACAAGTATCTGACAACATTAATTGGGTACTTTTGTGTTGAGCTCTGTGCTCAGCACAGAGAATATGATGGCGAGCGAGCAGGCACAGCCCCGATTCTCAGGCAATTCTGAGCCCCTGCGAATACAGACTAATGCCTGTCAATACTAAGTAACCCCCAGAAACGTGTACAGGCACTCACTCTGAGAAGCGGTATGAAGGGATATTACCAAGTGTTAAGAGAATGTATTTCAAGGAAGTTGTTCGAGCCTGGAGGCTGTGAAAGGCTTTTTGAGGAAGTGAGGTTTGAGCTGAGATCTGAAGTAGAGGAGTTAATTTTAGGGGAAGAGGGACAGGAAGGGGAGAGTCTAGGCGAAGGCTCTGGAGCCAGGAGGGGAGGCTCATGCAGATTTGAGGATCTGAAAGAGAGCCAGGGTCACTGCAGCTCAGAAAGGAGGAGGAACTGACCCTGGGAGCAGCAGTAGCCACCGTTTGCAGGGTCTCAAATGATGTAGTCGTCATCTGAGAGCAAAGGATGGGAGGGGAAAAGCTAGTCAATGACTTGCAGCAGGGATCCAGAAAGGCAAAATTAAAGTTGCTTTTATTTTATTTTATTTATTATTTTATTCTATTATTTTATTTTATTTTATGATTTATTTATTTGAAAGAGAGAGAGTGAGTGTGCAGGAGTCAGGGGGAGGGGTAGAGGGAAAAAATCTCAAGCAGATTCCCAAGGAGCTCAAAGTCCAACCGAAGGCATGATGTGGGGCTTGAGCTCCTGACCCTGAGATCATGATCCGAGCTGAAATCGAGAGTTGGATGCTTAACCAACTGAGCCACCCAGATATTCCTTTAAAAAATTTTTTTTTAAGATTTTTAAATTTATTTTAGTCAATCAGAGAAAAAGAATTATATGATCTCTCTGATATGAGGAATTTGAGAGGCACAATGGGGGTTCATGGGGCATAGGGAGGGGAAAAAAATGAAACAAGATGGGATCAGGAGGGAGATACACCATAACAGACTCTGAATCTCGGGAAACAAACTGAGGGTTGCTGGGGAATGGGGGCGGAGGATAGGGTGGCTGGGTTATGGACGTTGGGGAGGGTATGTGCTATGGTGAGTGCTGTGAATTGTGTAAGACTGATGATTCACAGACCTGCACCCCTGAAGCAAATAATACATTATATGTTAATTTTTAAAAAAAGATTTACTTATTTTATTTATTTTTGTCTTTTTTGTTTTTTTTAAGATTTTATTTATTTATTTGACAGAGAGAGAGATAACAAGTAGGCAGGAGGCAGGCAGAGAGAGGGGAGGAAGCAGGCTCCTTACTGAGCAGAGAGCCCGATGTGGGCCTGGATCCCAGGACCCTGAGATCATGACCTGAGCTGAAGGCAGAGGCTTTAATCCTCTGAGCCACCCAGCTGCCCATATTTACTTATTTTAGAGAGAGAGAGAGAGAGAGAGAGAGCGAGCATGAGCAGGAGGGGCAGAGGGAGAGGAAGAGAATCTTAAGCTGACTTCATTGTGATCACAGAACCCAACGAGGGGCTCAGTCTCATGGCCATGAGTTGACCACTATGAGATCAATGACCTGAGCCAAACCCAAGAGTCTGATGCTTAACCAACTGTGCCACCCAGGCGCCCCCACCCCTTTTTCTTTATTTTATAGATCACTGTAATGAGAATGGCTAGAGAAAGTAAAAAATGGTTGGCTCAGTCAGTAGAGCATGCAACTCTTGATCTCAGAGTTGTGAGTTTGAGCCTCATGTTGGGTGTAGAGATTACTTAAAAATAAATTAACTAATAAATTATGAAAACTATTTTTAAAATATTAAAGAAAAAAAGAATGGAAGCAAATAGAACCATTAAACTATTGCACGGGTCCAGCTCAGAGAGCATGTCGGCTTAAACAAGATGGTAGCAGTGGCAATGACAGATGAAAGAAGGATTTCTCGAGCACTCATTGAAGGGGAAAGGAAGTCATGAGTGCAGTTAACTGTCCGTATCTGCAGCTATTCCCCGCTCTTCTCTGCCTTCAGGTTGTAAAATACTGTCTCTCTGAGAAGTGACATTGACCCCTGGGTACAAAACATCTTGACATCTGATAATAAAGACTTCATCTCTGAAGAAGAGGAAGTTCAATGGTATCTGAGGAGCTGGTGATACTCTTTCTAATGGGGGAAGGGAGGCCCATCAAAGAGAGAACAAGAAGTTTGACCCTGAAGGCTTCCACAGGTCACAGAGGTCCCAAGACAAGGGCCTATCTGAAGGACCCTCAGCACCTGCCAGCCACAAAGCTTTCTCTCACCTCACATTCCCTAAGAAGCGTGATTTACAGGCACAGTGTACAGAAGGAACATTCTGTACAGGGGAGCTGCCCCAAGGCACCCTGCAAGATGCTCTTACCACCCAGGAAGGGCTGAAGCTTCTATAGGGAGATTTTCCTCCTCTGTTGGCCTACCCTTTAGACACAGGGATGAGAGTCAAATCCAGACTGTGGCCTTTGCATTACGTAGGAGGGTGTGCTTCTTTCTGAGGGCCTGCACCTGACGTTCCCCTCAGCATCAGATTTCTAGCTCCCAATGGAGGCAGAGCTGTGGTCCCAGGTGCCAAGAGTCTTGGCTCAGTCTTGCAATTTGTGATGTGTTAGGTTCAAATTGTTCACTCAGTCGGATACCTAATTAGATGTAAGATGCTGCACTAGGTGGGTCCTGAGTTCCTTTTCCTTCCCCATCATGCCAAGGAAGGATGGAGTTCAGAGGAATGAAAGGCAGCCAGCCATCTTTGACTATCTAGTAGTATCTTACAGCTGATAGAATCTGAAGAATATTGGGGAATTGTTTTGAATCTTACCTTCAATAGATGCTGGAATCGACTCTGTAGAAACAAAAAACTCTCTTCACCATAGAGAACAAACTGGTAGTTGCCAGAGAGGAGGCGGGTGAGGGGATGGATGAAATAGGTGAAGGGAATTAAAGAATACACTTATCCTAATGAGCTCTGAGTAAGGTGTAGAATTGTGGAATTACTATTGTACACTGGAAACTCATAGAACACTGTGTGTTAATTATACTGGAATAAAAAATAAATCAAATCAGTACTATGTTTTCATCCTAATTAACCATGCAAGAGCTACTAATGAAGTGATACAAATGATTCCGTATTATTTAATAATGACATCATATTCACATTTATGCCCAAATTCCGACGACTCTGAGCTCCCTTGCCAAACAGAAGGACCTGAGCACCCCTGTGAAACTTTCCCATTATTTCCAGGCAATTGCAAACAGGTGTCGGTATCTTGGGCCCAGAAACCACACAGAGCTCTCCACTGGCTTTTTCTACAGTAAGTCAGCATTGCTGGAGTCCACCAAACAGACCTTTACGAAACCTCCTACTGTGCCAAGACTGTCCCCCCAACTCTGTGTCACAGCTTGGGTGCTAGGGCCTATGCCCAGAGTTCAGGAAGACATTTCCTATAGACCATGGTCCTTACCCTTCTCTGTGGAGAAAATTTGAACCTGGTTCCAAGGAGAGTGGAGGGACAAAGGCCATAACATCTCTTCCTGGTCATCCCTCTTGTCTGTGGGACCCCCTGCACACCCCAGGTCCATCTCTCTGCCTTCAGTGACACAAGCCCCAGGCATATCCACAGATATCAAAAGAACCTCTTTCTCTAACGCCCTCAGAGCCCCATCCCCTGCCTGCCCAGATGCACGAAGGCATGCATGCAATGCATGCACGCACCCACGCACGCACGCACACACGCATGCAAATTAAGGAATGCATAGAAAAGAAGCCAAGGTCACACGTCAATGACAAGGATCTCCGGAGGCTGAGTGCTTGGGTGTTCCACATTTTTGTCTGCTGGCATACCCACTTGCTTTGCTTTCTCGTTATCTTGTCATTTTATCTTGTAATGCTTTTTTAAAATTACATATTACTACATATTTTACATTTTATTATCATATGCCTTCATTTAAAAAAGTCACTTAAGGTATTAACATTTGGCTAATAACTAGAAAACCTCCAGTGTACTTTTGGTCTTCCTATAAGCTGCTTTGGAGCCTTCGGGAACTGTTCTTCGGGCCTTATCTGGCTCTTGGTCTCAACCTAAAAACGAAGCTGGCGAGAGCACCTGGGAGCCCTTGCCCTGTGCCAGGTGCCGTGCCTAGTGCCTCCATACCTTGAACCGGGCTGCCCTCCCGGGAACTCTGGGCAGGCACTGTAATCCCCGCTGTGCTGACAGGACACTGCTCTTGAAAGCTGATGGGGCAGGAGAGGATGGAGACCAGATGCATGGGCGGAGAACGAGAGGCCTAGAACGCTCCCACGGGGTATCTGTTTAGGGTACCAGTTTGGGGCTTCCATTGCCCTCTCTCTGGGAAACCCTCCTCTTACCCCAAATTCCTGCATCCTGGAAGAAGCAGAAGGGCTGGGTCCTCCGTGGAAGCTCGCCCCGCCCCACCCACGGCTCCCGCAGAAAGGCCACCAAACTCAGCCAACCCGCTTCAGAGCCCTGGGGCCCTGCCCCGCCCGCCCCGCCCGCCCCGCCCAGCCTCCTGTAAGAGCTGAAGGCCACAAGGGCGGAGAACCAGCTGGCCATCTCAGGATGGGGAGAGGAAAAACTCTAGCAGCCGCCGCCTAATTGGCGTTCCAAACAGGGAGAGGCTTCCAAGTGCAGAAATGAATTAAATGAGCCTTTTTTCCCCTTCAGGGTGGAGTACCAGCTCCAGGTCTCCACCCGAGTCCCACCCTAGCTGCGGCTATTTATAAGATCTAAATGCCAGATGGAACCTGCCAGGGTGAAACAGAAAACAGAGGGGCGGACCGAAGGCGGAGGCCCCACGAGCCCCGCGGGGAGCAGAGCGGGAGCAGGGAAGGCATGGGGAGGGCGCGGGGGAGGCAGCCAGCGCCTCCGCAGACCCTCTGGCCCCACCCAAGCCGTGGCCCCAACCAGCGGGGAACTTGCAGTGCAGGTTGGACATTCCACAGCCTGGGGCGCAGGGCCGGGTGCCGGGCGGGGCCTCCCAGCTGTACCTGTTGGATCGGCAGCCGGCGGAGTCCCGGAAAGCGGGCCTGGCCGGCAGCCAGCTGCGCGGGTGGGGCGCGGGCCCCCGACGGAGCTGGAACTAGGTGGGGCACGCTGGGGCGCTTTGGGCAGAAGTAGGGACGTGGGCTGGCGTGGCAGGCAGTCCTGGTTTCTACTCTTTCCTCGTGTAACCTCACGCCTGTTGTTAACCTCCGCTTCCTTGTTTGTGAAGCCCGGGCCATCGGTAAACCCACTGAGCAGGGTTTTTGAAAAAACGGAACAGACAGTACAGGCTTCGGAGAGTTCCTCGGCATTGGAACACCCCCTGTCCCTCTTGGACTTTTTGCCAGTTGCAAAAACGCCTCTGTGCGAGCCACTGTCTCTCTGGACCAGAGACTTGCAGAGCAAACGCAGGTCCCTCTCCTCCCGCAGGGCTTAAGGGCTCGGGGAGGGATCACATCGCGGCTTCCCCCCTCCCCCATCATCTGACCCATGCACCTGACAAAATTCGGGTGACGTCCTGCCGCCCCAGCCTGGCCGCTCTGCCCAGGGGGGTTAAAACAGCCTCCCCACCCCCCCAAAAGCCCTCCTCTCTTTTGTGGTGAAATGCTCCCCCTTCCCCTTTCTCTGCTGTTCCTGTCGGTGACCCTCAGAGCACACTGGAGCTCCTTCCAGACTTCCTAGAAGAGCCTCATCTATGAATGCAGACCATGCCCTTCATTGTAAGTTTCCTAGTAGCCCCAGGAATCAGTAAAAAGAAGCAAACAGTGAAATTAATTTGAATGTATTGTATTTAACCCAATGTATCAGAAATAGTATTATTAGAGAAACACTATTGAGGCACCTGGGTGGCTCAGTCATTAGGTGTCTGCATTCGGCTCAGGTCATGATCCCAGAGTCCAGGGACGGAGCCCTGCATGGGGCTCTCTGCTCTGTTGGAGCCTGCCTCTCCCTCTCTCACTCCCCCTGCTTGTGTTCCCTCTCTAGCTGTGTTTCTGTCAAATAAATGAAATCTTAAAAAAAAAAAAAAAAGGAACACTATTAATGAGACATTTTACATTCTTCTATTCCACCGAGAAGCCCTAGTGTGCTGTGTATTTGACACTCCCACTAGCGACATTCCACGTGCTTGGGCTGCACGCCTGGCCGTTGGCACCTGGGCCAGCCCTTGCCGTCCTAGAGCACTGGCTGGATTTGCTGGGGACCAGACTGGGGTGGTGTCCCTCTGAGACCTGTAGGACCCCGGCTGCTGAGACTTCTGCTGTCAGAGAACACGGTTTCTGCACCTCCCTCCAAGTTCACAGCTGGAGAGAGGCTTCCGGGGAAACCAGGCTGTCCCCGTTGGGGGAGAAAGGGATCAGATGTGGGAAGAAACCGAAAAAAGAGAACGGAAGGGGAGCATCTTCGAACCACCAGCCGCAGCAGCCACCTTGGAAACTGGAAAAGCTTCTTTGGTTTCCAGAGTGTCTGCAACATTGTTAGGTTTGCTTGGTGTCCCTCTGCATGTGAGAAACAGTTTCACGTCAGGTGAAATATATTTTCTTGCAGAGCTCTGAGGGCTCTGAGCTCACTGAGGGCTGATCCTACAGGTGAACATGGAGGAGGGCACTCCCTGACCAGTAAGCTTCCGCCACAGCAGCTGCAAAGCACCCCCATTAAACCCCAGGATTATGGTCCCTGCCTCCTGCAGAAAAGGCTAGAACCTTCTAGAAGACTCTGGATAGGGCCAAGATGAAACTGTGTGGCTGGTGCCTGCTAGTCCTGAAGCCCTTGATTTTGTCAGGGATACTCTTATGCCCATCCAAAAAAAACCCCACATGGACACCTTGTCCCAGAAAATATAATTTCCCAGAGAAATTGCTACAGCAGTCTCCCTTGAAAAATAATTTGCTTTCTTCTTATCACCATAAAATCTCAAAAATTAACCTGCTGAGGAAATGGGGTTCTTCCAATAACTGGCCCCTTCTGATTAACAGGAAACTGTTTTTATTTTAACCAGTGATGCTGAAAATCTCTGTCTCATGGACCAGTGCCTAGCCTGTTTTTAATCACACGGGACCCTGCTGGACTGCAGCGCGTTGTGAATGCAGATGGCACGGGCCATCGATGCTGAACACGGAAGCCACTGAGTCAGGGCTAGTTCCAGGCCTGCTGTGGGCGTTTCTGTTTGGTTTTAACCAGACCATTTAGATGAACTCATTCTGTTGTCGTGGGCCTCCTTTCCCCAAACCCAAAGCCTAAAAATTCCACTTGAGGGCTCAACCAGGTTCCACTTGAGAAGGGGCTCTCGGAGCAAAATGTCTGGCTCCCATCTAGCGCCTGACCATATTTTGACTATGGGATGACTTTAGCATTCACTTGGCAAGGGCATTTCCATTTGGCTCCCCATGAAGTCACAGAAATTCTAGTTATTTCTGTAGTGTGCTATTGCCTGGTTTATTTATAAGAACCATCCATCGGGGCTGAGCTGTTCTGTGTCTGGAGGCGCTTATATTATCACAATTATGAAATGTTTATTTTCTTAGATCGGCTTAAGCTGACACAGCACTTTTGAGCCATTAAGAATCGTGTAAATCAAGATAGTTTAGATAGGGGATGATTTTTCTGATGGGGCTAGATCAGCTGGATGGATGCTTCTCCCTTGATTGGGCCCTTACATTAAATGGGTGCGACTGTCACATGTTCCTTTGAGAAACAGTGCTGCCTAGTTAGGAAGAATTGCTGCCAGCCCACTTTATTTCTTCTGGCTCACACCCCAGCTGGGAAGTGTGGCTTCCAGGACCTGGGGAGCTGAGGCCGTGGCAGCTCTGAGGCACAAGAACCCGTGCTGAATATTCCAGGGCCGCTATTTGCAAAAACATCGAGGACAAGAAGCCCAAAGAAAATATTCCAAATTAACGAGGGTTGCACGGACTCATGACTTTAAAACTGAAACACAGATCTATTCGAAGAGCAATCTGGCCGGGCCTATCAGACATGGAAGATTGTACTCGTTCAGCAAAGATGTGAGAGGCTCTTCCGCACGAGGAGGGGCTGTTCCAGAATGTAACTGTGAAGAAGGCGGGTCTTGCCCTCACAGACCTCGTTTTCCTGATTCAGGGGCAAATGGAGAAGCAAATAGATATGCCGCAGGCTGTTGACAGCACTGAGGGACAGGGACAGGGAAAGCAGAGGAAGGGGAGAGAGACCACAAGGGCAGGTGCGGTGGGAGCCCCCTGCTGAGGTGGTGGGGCCGCCACTCTGAGGGGGAACACTGGAGCTGAGACCAGAATGGAGTGAGCACAAGCAAAGGGCTGTCTGGGCGAGGAGCTTCCAAAGCAGAGGGAATAGCACCAGCAAATAAATGCTGGAGGGCGTGCTAGCAAGGGAGCCGAGAGCTGGGTGTGGCTAAGTGAAGGGGAGAGGTGGTGAGGGAGACGAGCTGGAGCAGGGCTGGGGTGCAGATGGCAGGGCACCTTTCAGCGAACTGTCCTCTAGAGCCATCCTCTCTCCTTCATTTTAGTAATAAAATCCCCTGCTGTCTTTTCAGGGCTCACCAACGCGGTGCTAGAAGCCCCATCTTCCAGCTGCTGGTGCCCCTGGGTGAGGCTCCTCTTTGGGCTTCTTGCCAAGCGGGCGTGAGTGGAAAACCATTTCTGCTACTTCTTGGTTCGGTGCTCACAGGGTGGGCAGCAGGTGTGGAGGAGTCCCACCTGGTCCAGGAGAACAAGGGGAAGCCCCCCGCCCCCCACTCCCCAGGGCCCCAGGGAAGGTCCCAGGCAGAGGTTCGGGAAGTGTGGTCCAGACCGTGACATGGGCATCACCTGGAAACTTGTAGAAATGCAAATTGTTGGGCCCCACTCCAGGCCTACTGAATTAGAAACTTCAGGGGTGGGGCCCAGCAATCTGTTCTAATGAACCTCCAGGGGATCCCAGGGCAGAGACGCTGGTTTCAAAACCATAGCCCTAGCATTTCTTAGCATCTGCGCTGTTAGCTCTGGGTCCAGCATTCTTTTTGGGGGGGCTGTTTTCAATAGCGTCTCTGCCCTCTACCCACTGGAAAACAGGGGCACACATGTTTTTTTACCACCTCAAAGGCTTCCACAAACACACACATAGATGTTTCCTGTGAGATGCATATTAGTTTTTGGAAGAAGAGCTGATAAACTAGCACGGGTGATTACCTTTGTGTTGTAGCATGTGGGGGGGAGAGGGGGCTTTGGAGAACTTGGCTTTTACTTTGTACGTTTCTGTGGTGTGTTTTGACCCTGGGCATGTGACACAACACAATCATGTGGGAAAATGTTTTAGGAAGACCCCACACAGGGAAAGTGGACACTAGGTCTCTTTACTATATAGTTTGGAGACCAGTTCCAGCGAGGGAGGATTTTCCACAGACGGAGCAGCTCTCAGACAACAGCTGGGGGGGGGGGGGGGGGGGGGGGGGGGTGTGTGGCTGCAATCCAAGTCATTCAAGTCAGTTTGTTCACTGTCTACCTGGAGACGGTGTCAGATCCACAGGTGATGGGCTCTGTCCTTTAAGACTCTCCCCCACCTCCTCCATCCCATTTCAGATGCCCATCTCAAGTGCAGGGTGTCACTGTGATTCTGACCAACTGGCTACAGCTCAAAGTCCTCATGACCCCTTCCTTGGAGTTAGTTAATTTGTTCACAGAATCCAGGAAACTGGTTTAAGTCTGCTTACTACTGGTTTATTATAAAAGGCTAGAGATGAGCCAGCATCAGTGAGGTGGGAGAAATGGGGACAGTAGGGAGTGTGTGGAGCTCCCATGCTCTCCCTGGGCATGGGCTCCTCCAGAATCTCCACGTGTTTGCCAAGCCAGGAGCTCTCTGAGCCCTGTCCTTCGGGTAGTTACAGAGGCTTCCTTTCATTGGCATGACTGATGAACTCATCGGCCATTGATGACTGATTCAACTCTGGGAGAAGGCCTCTTCCCTCCTAGGAGGTCAGGGGGTAGGACCTAAAGCGCCAACCCTCTAATCCCGTGGGTGGCTCACTGGTGACCAGCCTCCAGTCCTAGGCTCTTTCCAAGTCACCTCATTAACCTCACAAATGATACCTTTATTGCTCTCATCACAAGGACTTCCAGCGCTTTTAGGAGCTTTATGCCAAGAGCCGGGATAAAGAACAAATATGTGTGTTTCTTATTATAAATCAGAATATCACAGCTGCAGCAGGACTTAGTAGCCTTAACTCATGCCAACATGTGTTTAATCTCCAAGAGGAGTCACATCCAAAATGGCATGCCCCAGAACGCTTCGGGACACTGCTTCCTGGAGCCCTCCAAGTCGAAGACAGAGTGGAAAATGGTGAAGTCTGGCCACAGCCACAGATAAGTCTGTTCTGGGCATTTCGTTGGAAGGAGACTCTTCCTCCCTCGTTTAGGTGAGAAATGTGCCTTGAGATAGGACAGTTCTTACAGGCAACTTTGGCTCCAGGCAATTCCCTTGTCCAGAAAAAGCCCCACAGGTAGTCTGGGTCGCTCTGGCCTGAACCTCATCTTGCGAACGAGCTACCTAGAAAGTTGTCCAGGAGCTGCAGGGGTGGCGGGGGGCAGGGGGTGGGCTCCATTGCCCATGGTGTATGTATATTCACCCTCTGGGTGCGGTTCCCGTGAGGCCTGGACAGAGGCGTGCCCATCAGTGTTCCCTGGAATGGGCCGGCTCTCCGCCTTGGAGGGGCTCTCCTGCCTTTGCCTTCTTTTGTTCCCTCCAGTGTGTTAAAGCAGATTTTTCTTCTCCCCCTCACCTGCCCCTTTGCAGAGAATGGGATGGAATAAGGGAGGGGTGTTTAAAATTTAAATTCTGGTGATTATTCATTCTTTTCGGTTTTTTTAAGATTATATTTATTTATTTGACAGAAAGAGATCACTAGTAGGCAGAGAGAGAGGAGGAAGCAGGCTCCCTGCTGATCAGAGAGGCAGATATGGGCATCAATCCCAGGACCCTGAGAACATGACCTGAGCTGAAGGCAGAGGCTTTAACCCACGGAGCCACTCAGGCACCCGTGATCATTCATTCTTAATCTTCTTTGCTATTTATCCAAAAGCTCCTCGGATGCATGGCATACCTAGTGGCCTACTGAAAACCCTCAAAGCTAACCAAGCCCACCCTTCAACCCTTGCTGCCCAACCACAAATGGCCATCGCGCCACAGCTGCCACAGATCAAATCCTGTCTGTGCCTTCCCTCAACTCTGCGTTTCTATTTCACAGTCTCTGGAATTATTTAGACTTTCAATGAACAGACTGATACCATGAACGAGGTCCAAAGAGGGAAGCCAGTGGCACAGCCTACAAAATATGAAAGGTTTTCATAGCAACAGAAGAGTGAGAATTAAAGATCACTCATAGAGATAAAGATAACACGTCTCTAATAAGGAGATTCTCTTCAGTTTTGTTGCTAACACAGGTGTTTCCCACTCAGCATTTGGCCACTGGGATTCACGCCAAGCCCGTCCCCCGACTCCTGTCACACACACACCTCCCACAAGTGGTTCTCAAGCTTTAGCAGCCACCAGAATTCCCCAGAAGACTTTTTAAAAAGATTGCCAGCTCCACCCTGTACAGTTTCTGAATTAGTAGATTGGGGTGGAGCTGGCGAATTTCCAGCTTTACCGAGTTCTCAGATGACGCTGATGCTGTCGGTCTGGGGATTACATTCTGGGCCCCGCTGCCCTGCGCAGGGATTCAGAACCCTTGACATTTAACCGTGCGTTTTGCTCCAATCAGGTCACGGGTCCAGCTTGTCAACATCAGTCACGGTCTGTCACATCTTCCATTGCTTTTCCTCCGTGATACCCGTGCATTTGAGGGGTATGCACCCTAGGTCCTTCTGTAGGTCACTGATACAGATGCAGACAGGGCTGGCTAAGGACGAAGTCCGCATCAGATCATTAAACCCCTAGCTTGTAGGCTCCCTTCAAGCCTTATACTTAGAGCAGCGGTTCTCAATTTTGGTCAAACGTTAAAATCAGAGGGGATCTGAAAAAAACACAAAACTAAACAAAATACAATGCCCAGGCTCCAGCCCAGAGACCCCGAGTTTATCAGCCCAAACTACCCACAGGTCCTGGTACTGTAAAACAAAAATATCAGGGTGTCTGGTGGCTCAATCAGTTAAGGCTCAGGTCATGATCCCAGGGTTCAGGATCAAGCCCTGCCTCTGACTCCTTGCTCAGCAGGGAGTCTGCTTCTCCCTCTGCCCCTCCCCCCTGCTCGTGCACTCTCTCTCTCTCTCAAGTAAATAAGTAATATCTATAAATAAATCAATCAAAGATCTCTCTAGGTGATTCCAAAGTGTAACCCGGGCTGGGAGCTACCATGTAGAGCTCTTCCGGTTTTATGCGTTGACTAAGCCCCGCCGAACCGTCCTCTGTCCATATGACTTTAACTTATTTAAGCTTTAATAAGTTAAATAAACCTTAAGTTATTGATCTATATAGTTACAATCTTTGCTGATATCAAGGTATGTGTTCCTACAGCTTTCCATCTTCTTTTTGGCCATCCCACTCTCAAAAACATAAAATGACATTGGCCAACTAGGACACAGTCTTGGGGAATCACACTAGTTTTAAAGATCACCTTTTAACTATGATTACAATCTGTTGAGGAATTTTGCCTGGGGCCAATGTCAAGCCCACAGAATTGGATACACTTCATTTATATAATTATAATGTAATGATAGCTAACATTTATTGCTTAACTTCGTCTCAGGGACGGTGCTCAGTGCTCTTTATAAACATTCCAATAAACCTATGAAATGGCTATTAATGATTCCTATTTGATGGCCGGGAGTTAAGGTTGGATCCGGCTCACTCCAGCGCCTATGATTTTAACCACTAGATTTTGCTTCTATTTATTATTTGCCAGGCTCCATCTTGTTCCTCAAATGCTTTACGGTGACTTTCAAAGATATTAAAAATGCAAGAAAGCATGAAATCACTGTACTAAAATAAGACCAGCAAGGGTCAGAATGAGTCACGGGTCCAACAGAATACTTGCACATTGGCTAACTGAAGGGTCACTGATTTGGCTTTGAGTGTTCTGGAAATGTCGGTGCAATGTCCAGTTGCACCGCTGCCACTGGATTAATTAAACACAAACACTGTTAAAGAGAAGTACCCAAGAAACCCTGGTGCTTCTTGAAGAAGATTCCAGGAACGTCTGCAAGAATATTCTCATGATCCATGCAGACAGGAGCCTTGCAGTTCTCAACGAACCACCGTTTACACCATCCACTTCCTCATTCAAAAAAAAAAAAATTGGGAATTTTGGCTAGCTTTATAATTCTTCAAAGATGTCTGCATTCCCGTTTGCAGGACCTCTTCCACCATTCTCAACTCATTCCAAGAGAATATTTACAGCTATTGAGCTCTTCTTTGCTCATGTTTCTTCAGTATCCCAGAATGGGACATGAGAGGTCAGGATTTACCCATGGAGAGTTTCACAGTTTCTGCACTCATCTTCCCTGCAGACTCGCAGGCCATGAAGTCACACCTAACCTAAGGAACGTCTCCTCCCTGCTAGTTTCCCCTTGCTGATCGTCCCTGCCGGGAGCTATTATGGCCGTGGGCACAAGCTTTGAGAGCGGCAGTGAGAACAGCAAAGACCAAGATAACCAGGTCACTCCCTGTGCGGTGCCCCTCACCATGTCATTCCCCTATCATGCCTCCCTGCAGCTCCACGCAAAGTCGAGAAGAGCAGATTCCCTTAGGTCAGTTGAAACAGCCAATGGATTAGATAAATATTTTATCATTTCTATTTACAGGACTATACAGTAATGGGAGTTTTATCTTTAAAAATATTGGTATTTCCTTGCCATCTACAAAGACATAGTGTTCAGAGTGCATTGGAGGGGCACTGGGTGGCTCAGTTGTTAAGCATCTACCTTGGGCTCAGGTCATGATCCCAAGGTCCTGGGATTGAGCCTTGGAGTCCAGCTCCCTGCTCAGCAGGGAGCCTGCTTCTCCCTCTGCCTCTACCTGCTGTCCCCCCCCTCCCCGTGCTTGTGCGCTGTATCTCTGTAAAATAGAGAAATATAATTTTTAAAAAGTACATTGGGATCTTTTTTCAAAGATTTTATTTATTTGAGAGGGAGCATGAGCAGCGAGAGGGGCCCAGGCAGAGGGACAAGCAGACTCCCCACTCAGTGGAGCTCCATCCCAGCTCGATCATGACCTGAGCTGAAGTCAGATGCTTAACCAAGTGAGTCACCCAGGCAGCCCTGCATTGGGATTTTTAAAAAGAGGTCTCTTGGTACAAGATTCAACATTAGCATAGAATTATGCATCATTTGGAAAGTACTCTTCCAACATCAAGCTGCCCAGAACATTCTCACCCAACGTCTCAGCTGCTTCCTTTCCTTGTCCTTGGGCTCTCACCTTGAATACCAGGTCCTCAGCTGAGCCTTCTCTGACCACTGTACACAGGGAGCCCAGGCCCCTGATTTGTTTGTTGCAATTTCCTATTTCCATGCTAAACAGAAGCCCACTGGCGGCAGACACTTACCTTGTAGTCCCAGGACCTCCATCAGGGATTGGCTCAGGGGAGGGGGCATGGCAACCATTTGCTGGAGAGAATGAAAGCAGGCAGGCAAGCAAGCGGGATATGAGAGGCTACAGAGTTGGGACCTGAGAGACAGGCTGGTCCAATTCTTCATTATGGGAAGATGGCAGGAGATGGTAATCTTAGAATGATCACAGAAGCAGATGGGAGGAAGAGAAGGCTCTTGAATGAAAACGTTCACTTTGTGCCTTCTAATGACCCAGCTATTTAGATGATTTGAGCATATGAAATTTAGAAGTAAAGTGACTGCCATGTACCTCAAAGGAAGGAAAATGGATCATGCCATGAGTGGTAGAAAGTACAGGAAGCCCTGAGGAGGGCAGAAATTTGATGTCATTAGCTGGACCCCTCCCCACCCACCTCAAGCATGCTTGCCTCTATTTCCCTTATGTGCTACTTCACCTCCTGCGGATCCCTCAGGATGGGACCCAGCAGGTCACCTACAAGGGGCTGATAGCCACAGCCAGAGTCAACAGTAAATGTCAGCTTTTCCTACAGCTGGAAGAAATGAGAAATGCAGTTTTAGAAAGAAATGCCTAGAAGAGCAGGAAGAAGACACCCCAAATTGGTCTACTTAGATTTGCATATGGAATAAGGCAAAAACAATAGCAGGACGTAGCCAGAAAGAAAGACCAATGAATCTGGGAGAAAGAACCTGAGGACCTTGGAGCCCCTCCCCCGTCAGACAGTCCTGGCTGCCTCCCGGGTTCTCCGCAAAGGGCACCGCAGCAATAAGGTGCCGTGAATCACAGGCGCTATTTTTATAACGTGTCAGCCATCCAGCTCCTGTCTGTTCTCCTATAGACCCTCTGGCCCCCAGGTGACTGCTGTAGGGACCTGGCCAGGGGGTGGGGAGGGAGAGGGGAGGGCAGTGAGACCACGTGTTCCTGGCAGGCATGCAGGCAGGTGAGCAGCGGGGAGACATAGAGCCACACGCTAGAACCTACTCCATCCCTGCCCCGTTACTGAGGGCAGAGGGCCCCCGACTGGGGGAGCCCAAGACGGGACTGCAGAGAAGTTCTGTGGAAAGAGCTTTTCGGAAAAGCATGCTTGGAAGTGTTGCTGTACTTAGGTCATCTCTTGGCCAAAAAACATGTAAATGTTGCTCAAACAGTCTTGGAGATGCTTTTATAACTTGCTCAAAACTTTCCAAATGAAGAGTTTGAGTGCTTTAAAGTCCTTGGTTAAAAAAAAAACAAAACAAAACACATAAAACTGTTAACATGTTTTGACTAGTTTGCATTAGTCAGCCATGAGAGAAGATGGAAATTTACTAGCTGGATTTCAACAAACACCTGGGTATAATTGGTGAATAAAAGTGAATTAATGACCAGCAATGCTCTTCCTCCATTTAGAATGTGGAAACCATCTTTTTCCAGCATTAAATTCAACGAATTAGGCTGAACTTGGGAACTGACATCTGAATTACTGGGTCACAGTCTTAAAAATGTATTTTAAAATGACCAGGGATTCATCATTCTCCTTAGAAACACTAGAGGGGCTCCTGGGTGGCTCAGTCTGTTAAGCATCTGCCTTCAGCTCAGTCATGATCCCAGGGTGCTGGTATCTCAGTGCATGTCCGGGGCTCATGCTCGGCAGGGAGTCTGCCCTTCCCCCCATCTCATGTGCACACTCTCTCAAATTAATAAATTAAATCTTTTAAAAAACCCACTGAAGATTAACATTTTAATATTTTTAAACTATTAGGTTTCAACTCATTTAGATTTTCTATTTACTGATAAAACTTAGACACGTACATATATACAATGGGATATTACGCCTCCATCAGAAAGGATAAACACCTAACGTTTGTAGCAACAGGGACTGGATTGGAAGAGATTATGCTGAGTGAAATAAACCAAGTAGAGAAAGTCAAGTATCACATGGTTTCACTTACATGTGGTGCATAAGGAGTAACATGGAGGACAGTGGGAGAAGGAAAGGAAATGGGAAGTAGGGTAAATCCGGGAGGGATTCGAAACATGAGAGACTTTGGACTCAGAAACAAACTGAGGGTTTTGGAGGGGAGGGGAGTAGGGGATGGGAGAGCCTGGTGGTGGGTATTGTGGGCATGTATTGCACGGAGCACTAGGTGTGGGGCATAAACAATGAATCTTGGAACACTGAAAAAATAAAAAAATATATATTAAAAAATACCTTAGTCATGTACAAGGTGTTTTGATATGCATACAGTGGTATAAATTCAAACTCTGCTAATAGGAGTTTACAACCAAAATGGTTGGTCATTCAGTTCAGAGATATGAAGACAGGTACTGTGAAGCCTGGACATCAAGAATATTCTTCCTCATCTTTTGTTACCAGTTTCAAACTGCCCAAAGAACAACCATTGTGTGGGGCACCTGGGTGGCTCAGTTGGTTAGGTGGCTGCCTTTGGCTCAGGTCATGATCCCGGAGTCCTGGGATGGAGCCCCGAATAGGGTTCACTGCTCTGTGGGAAGCCTGCTTCTCCCTCTCTCACTCCCCCCTGCTTGTGTTCCCTCTCTAGCTGTGTTTCTCTCTGTCAAATAAATAAATAAAATCTTAAAAGAAAAAAAAAAAAAAAAAACAACTGTTATGGTTGCTCCAGAGGTCTTCCATTTCCCTAATCTGTCTGCTCTTTTCCAAAGATGGCAGCAAGAAATTTGACATAAATGGAAAATTTCACTTCTATAAAACCAAAGCCAAATCTGTGTTATTTTTTTTTTAAAGATTTTATTTATTTATTTGACAGAGAGAAACACGGCTAGAGAGGGAACACAAGCAGAGGGAATGAGAGAGAGAGAAGCAGGCTTCTTCCCAAGCAGGGAGCCTGATGCGGGGTTTGATCCCAGGACTCCGAGATCATGACCTGAGCCAAAGGCAGTCGCTTAACCAACTGAGCCACACAGGCACCCCAAATCTGCGTTATTTTAAAAACATTACAACACAAGAGTTTTCAGTCTCAGAGGTAAAAAAGAAATGACTATTGGGAGAAAACACTGGACTTAATTTAGACCCTGGTGAAGTAGGATTCCTGTGAGTCCTCATCCACAGATCGGAATGAGCTGGAGAGCACACCCATCCCCTTGGCTTTAACTCAAGGCCCCTGAAGACCATCCATCTTAGGAGAGGATCTGATCTGGGCTCGTTACCAATACAGATCATCGTTGCTCTGAACCTTGCTTGAGGTCACCAGAAATGATGTCCAAAAGTTACTAGAATTAAAGGTGAGTGCTGTGGACTTGTAGGCAGTCAGGAGACTAGGGATCTGATTGTGCAACTAGCCGTTAGGTGATCTTGAACATCTCTTTATCTCACTCAGTGTTTTCCTGTATCAAATGAGGTTAGCAGTGGTATTCCAGTAGGAAGCAGAAGTTTCCTTCTAGCTTTCCCAGTCCAAGATTACTTTGAGCCATTATAAACCTTAACAGTAGTTATCAGTGTAAAGACGATGCAGCCTGTAAATTATTTTTACCACATAGAGTTTCTGGATCTTAATCTGCCAAACTTTGGAAACCCCTGACAGAGGTGAGCAGATGAAGGAAGCCAGCAGACTCCAGTCTCCAATACTGCACCATCAGTGAATTTCAATGTCAAAAGCAATGAATGAATCTGAATGTTACAGGTCACTAACCACAGACACTTGGGTGGAGGGTCTTTATACGTGCATGCTTTTGTTTGAATCAAGCAGGTTCCAAAATTAATCACGGTAGTTTGTACTATGCCAGCTTGTCCCAGAGTCCCCTTCCCTGGTGGTTCTAGGTCAGACATGGCTTGTGTGAGATCTGGAAGGCAAAAGTGAAGCAAGAGCCATTTTTCTCTGAAGGTCACGGTAGTCAAAAGTGACAGAGACAGAGGTGCACGGCAGGCTCCACCACCTCTTCCCAAGTGCTGACCTCCGTGTTGACCTGGAGCGGCCCCAGGCCCACCACTGGATACCTGGCTGTAGATGCCAAGAGATGGTCCCCATGTGGCAGAACATCTGCATGCCACCTTGCCGGGCCCACCCAGATGGACTGACGGGTGTCTCTTCTTGACTCAAGTAGCTCCCTCTGCACCCTCATTTTTCCAGCTCCTTCCACACATAGCCCTGTTTGGTCCAATTCCCACAACACTCAGAGCAACTCTTCTCCCCAGGTTCACCAACCAAATTGAACACAAACAACGGACACGGTTGTGCTATCCATACGGAACCCCTAAGAGGGCCTGGTCGCTACTCCACAGAACTGAATGTTATTACGCAGAACACATGCGTGTTACACATTTAAAAACATGTCACGGTGCTTGGGTGGCTCAGTCATTGAGCGGCTGCCTTCGGCTCCAGTCATGATCCTGGAGTCTCCAGATGGAGTCCCACATCGGGCCCCCTGGTCAGCAGGAAGCCTGCTTTTCTCTCTCTCACTCCTCTTGCTTGTGTTCCTCTCCAGCTGTGTTTCTCTCTGTTGAATAAATATCTTCAAAAAAATTGATAAAATAAAAATACATGTGTAGGTAATAGTGTGCTTCCTGAGGGCTCATGGCGTCCTAAGTCTAAGAGAACATAGAAGGTATCAAAAGAAAGACAAGGTTGAAGTGCACACACACGTGCATACAGTTGAGTGTTAGAGAAAAACTGACGAAACTTGCTCGGTTTAAGAAGTTGCCTCTGCAAATCCTCACGCAGTAATGTGAACTGGCTTTACGGATGTTTCTTTCCCTGGCTGAGCCCCGCACCGAGCCTGTGTGTGACCTGGATCGGCGGGCTCGTGCGGCTGATATGGCGGTCTCCTCACGGCTACCTCTCACCCTCGTGCCGAGGTGCTCCAGTGTGCCTAACACTTGGGTAACAATACTGGAAACAAACGGAAAGGTGCCGGTACCTCAAATGACTTCACTGCTTGTCAGGTAATATTCACACTTTGACCCACGGGTGCACACGAGGCATTCCCTTACCTGGCCTGAAAGCCAAAATCCAAAGCCGATAAGTAAAATAGACACCATAAAAGTGTGGGCACAGATTTATTGCTGTCTTGTTTCTTCTTTAATGCGGAGTCCATGTTTTTTGAGTAATGGTAATAACATGTCCAAAATTCAACATTATTCAACATTCAAGCATAAAATAGGTGGAATAAGTCCTCAAAATGTTAACTCCTCTAAGTTCTATCTGGTAGAACAACCCGGGATAGAGGCTACTGGGCTGTCGTCTTGATTTGCAAGGAGAATCGCTATCCCCTGACCTGGGGCATGTGGGCGGGGGGGGGTCCTGAATGTTGGCCAGCTGTTAGGCACTGGGGAGAGTGCGTGTCACCTTTGGAAATGTCTAGGGAGATCTGGGGCAACTTCCGGTAGGAAAATCTCTCCTTCCACCTCAGGATGAAAGAGACGCCTATTGCACAGTCCCAAGAAGGCCCGATGGACTAGAGGAGACTACGGTGACAAAGGTCAGAGCGAGCCTGCTGTCAGAAAGGTCCCTCCGAGCTCCTCTCTCTCCACCGACCCCCCATTCCGAGAGCACTCGTGCAGATGCCTCACACAGGGACCCGAGGAAGCCACACCAGCCGTGAGCGGTTTTCTGCCTGCTGAAGGCACGGGGCTCTCACCCCCCCGGGCGAAGGGGTCACTGTGTTGTGAGTTATAGTCACAACACTTCCTAGCTCTGGAAAACTGTGCTCAGCTGCCATCTGTCTGATTGCGATTTCAGGCTGCTGGCTTTTTTCAAAGTCCCAGGCTCTCTGGGACCCGTGACAATCCCGACACACCAGGCTACTGCAGGGGACGCGATTCCCAAGGGTGGATACTCAGAAGGACTCACAGCGGCCCTGCATCACACAAGAGCCAATTTAAATACCTGGCTCTGACAGGGCGACGAAGACCCACAGATACACACCTCAGAGTCCACAGACACAGGTCGCTGCCTAGCAACGATGGGATTGAACACTGGTGGTTTACTCATAAAACATTTATCTACAATGACTTTGATACTTAAGGACTAAGTAAAAAATGAAAACTATTTTTTTAAAAGATAGACTTCAGGGAATATCCAGGAGAATACTAAATTCAAGATGTTCTAATGGTTCTCTGGGGCTTCCCAGGCAGCTGCATCGCCCACCGGGGACCAGAGGGTGTGGTCCCACAAACCCGCCGTGGAAGAACGATGGACCCCCATCTGGGCCAGAGGACTTCCCTCCAGCCCTCCGGGCCTCTGCACCTCCACAGGACTAACTGTCCTTTGCAAGTACAGTGAGGCTGAAAAAGGAAAGAATAAGGAAACACAAAGGTGCATTTATTCACGTCCATGCCGCCTAAACCTACTGGGTACAGTAACTGGAACTGAAGAAGGGACGAACCGCAACCTAAATGACAACAAAAACACTGGGCCCTCCATCCCCATGACCTGCAAGTTCTAGTTCAGAACAGTCTGCATGCTGGCAAGCCAGTGTCCTCCCTGAGAAGCACATGTCATGTCCTGTTCTCTCCCTCCTGCCTCTTCTGTCCCTCTCAGTTAAGGCCTGGGCAGTGCTAGACGGACTGCGGGGTCTCCCCCGGAGCCGTGCTCTGGCAAGGGGCCGTCTCCTGTGCCGTCAGTCACCCGCCATGTCCGGCTGCAGCCCCTGCAGCTCTGCCATCTTCTGCCCCCGCAGCTCCTGCACCGTCTGCAGCAGGGCAGACCGCTCCAGCTCCAAGGCAAGGGTGGCCTGCTTCAGCTTGCTTTCACTGCTCAGAAGCTTCTCAATGGTGGCTTCCAGGTTCTGGATCCTACTGTTTGCCACCTGGAGAATAAAAGAAGAGGATGTGAACTGCCCAGTGAGAACACGGAGGGGACGAGGGGCAGGAATCCACTCTACACTCCACTGTCCAGCCTTGGAGATGCTTTGGAGCCCTCGTTTTGGCCGAGACGAGCCTATTTGTTTCCACAAAAGAAGACTACACTTCCCAGGTTCCTTCGCGGGAAGGCTGGGCCACTCGGAGAGCTTCCAGCATCTTCTTCCCCGCTGTGGCTTCTCTGAGAGGCTTGGAGCCTTCACAGTGCAAAGGGAGCCTATCCCCGTCCCCGAACCACAGGGAAAACAGCTCTGATATGGGCCAAGAATGCTTCACGAACAAGAGGTGGAGCTTCAGGGACAACGGACTGCTGCTGGGCTACTGGGCCACGCCACCGAGATCTGGAGCTTTACGGATCCCTGTGGCAGAGCCTGGCCCCACCGTACACACAGAGACTGAGAGGCCGGTGGTTCCCATGGGATGGCCCAGCAGCACCAGCCCTCTCCTCCCAAATCTTCTATCCTCCTTACAGCCACCAGGTCTCACCACATCCAGGACTGTGGCCATCGCCCTTGAGTGGTCTTGCTGACTGGTCACCACCACCACCCCTGAGATAAGCTGTGCTCTGCCCTCCTGCCCAGTCTGCATCCTGGGCACCAAGCACACAACGGCAGCCACGGAGAACTTGCACGGGGCCTCTCTTTAGCAACTGCCCCTCCTAGTTCTCAGCTACCAGGGCCGGCTTCTCGGGCAACCGGTGGGCTCCAGCAAGGCTGAGGGGTTTCCTGAGAAAACCACAGGAAGTCCGACCTTTAGAGGCTGCTGTCCCCAAGGCCTTCCTGGCCTGTTCCTCGGCACACAGACACCTGTGGCGCTCAGGTCAGCGGGTCAGTGAGCCGCCGCTGCACCTGGCTCATCCGGTCCAGCTCTGCACATGCACTCCACTTATTCAGGGTGGGGAAGATGGTACACGTATTTTTCTCTCTCTCTCATTTGCGAAACAAGGGAAACAGGGTTTCGAACAAGACAACACTGTGCCAGACAGACACCTCGCGACTCGAAGTCGAGCTCTGGCTGTGCTGCCGCAGCACTCAAAATAGAAGGAAGAGAGGGCTGAGCTGCCAAGTCTGTGTGCGTGCCAGACAGGGGTGGTCACGCTGAGTGTGCACATGCAAGCGGTGCTCTGGGATCCTCACACTGCTGCTCCCAGTCGGGGTCTGTGCAGGCTCACTGCTCCCCACAAAGGACCTCTTGTTCTCGAGGCCCATGGGATCCCCGTGGGCCACTCAGCTTCGTGATGAGCAGTTCTGCCCAGCTGCCACTCTCCTCCACGAGGCCTGAAGCGCTCTCATGGAAAAAAGTGTGTCTCATCCTGTACATGGGTCTGGCCTCCCACAGCACCTGGTTTACTGGCACTTGATAGCTCACAGATGCTTATTATAAAAACACGTGTGTCCATTATTATTGGGCACCATTTGGTAGGTGTATGCAATCGTCTTATATCGTCTTGTGCCGCTGGACAAAACAGGTGGAGCCCTTCGCTATCCGGCTGCTGGGTATCATCAGGTGTTTAAGAGAAAAGGAAATGGGACCCGGGTCTGTCTGACAACCAACAGGAACAGGACAAAAATAGAAAGCAGGTCAATTTTGATACTTTGGAAAAACCAAAGATCTGTGGTCAAAAACTATTATATTTAACACTATCTTTGGACTCTGAAAAGTGTTAAAAAAAAAAAAAAGGAAAGGAGGTGTGAGTCTTACAGAACATATACAGTGTGGCTGCGAGACAGGAGGCCCATGTGACTCGCAGAGGGAAATGGGAAAACGATCTTCAAGCACCTGCAAACTGACACAACGTGATGGCCGTCCCAAGTTTTGGACAGCAGCAGTCTTCCGTATCTCAGTGGCCCCTGGCCCCCCCCGCAAGGCAAGGGCCCCAAATACTGGTGGGCTGGCACAGCCGCAGTCTCGAATGGTCCCTCCACAAGAGCACTGCCGCCTAGGGAGACACCGCTCCCGGGAGGATGTCTGTCATGGCCAATTATCGCCCGGTGCCTTTCCTAAGGGATTTCAAGACCTGAGCAGCTTTGCATAGCTTCTCTGGTCACAAAAAGGGCATAGTATCACAGAAGCAACGTGAAATTACATGCACCCTTTACCATTGAAAAAAAAAAAATCACATGGGCATTGGCCCAATAAATGGAATCTTCTATTTCCATCCTGCCTATCTTCAAGAGCCAAATGCTTCTTTCAAATGCTAGTGTGGCTTTGTCAGAAATGTTCCTATCAGGTTCTATTTCAGAGGCCTAATCTGTTTGGATGTCACTTAAAATTACCACCTCCCATGCAGACCATCACGGGCCTGACAAGGCTCTCTGTCCCCATGAGCCTCCCCTTTGGGGAGAGCCAAGACATCCTGGAGACATTGTACGCAAATATATTTCCAGGACATCTCAGTCGTAGAGGAAAAAAAAGAAGCTAAATTTCGGTATGTGCCTGGTGGAAAGCGTTTTCCTTTGTTCCTCTACAATAAATAGCCACTAGGTCTCCTGGGATAAATCCCTGCTGGGAGGAATGCATTTTGGACTAGGGTTGATTTATGAAGCTCTCAAATGCTGGCCTTTCTCATATCACTGCCAAGTTTGTGTCTACAAAGTGGCAACTTTCTATGGAGAAAACTAAGAGACTTAGATCAAGATGGAAGGCTTATTCTAAGAACAGCCCAGGAACACCATAAAATACATACTTTGGGGACAAATATGTATTTGTCTTTATAGCAAATCAAAAATGTTTTTAAATTCCCCCAAACAATTCCTTAACAGCAGTACCACCCATTCATGGCATTAAGAAAGTAGGCCGTGTATCACTATGTTATTTGGTGTGACTGGTAAAGGAGCTGCGCTAAGCAGATAGGGACTGTGTGTTACACAGATGGGGCAGGCCAGCGGTCTGCCCAGCGCAGCAGTGTGGGTAGAGAAACAGTGGATCTGGCTGGGTTTCTGGAGTAGGTCCCCAGGCTTATCCCATCTCACCCTTCTGTATGCATGGTCTATTTGCCTTTCTGAGACATGTCCTCATCCACATTCATCCATATTAAGATGGAAGCTTCTAGAGGGGAGAATTATGTCGCTCATCAAACTTTTTTTTTTTTTGTACAAAAACATGATTTTATTAAAGCAAAGGGACAGGACCCGTGGGCAGAAAGACCTGCTGCCTAATTAAACTTTTGTATTTGCAGTAAGGACGCACAAATCGTGACCACATATCCTGGTTTGTTTTATTAGGTAGATCTCCCTGTCACTCCCTTCCCCTAACATCCATGGACCTAGCTGGTTTCATTCACAGAAGCCCAAGTCTTTGATTCTCTGGTTATTCCTCAAAGCGCAACTGCTGGCATTCAGTGAATAGCCTCTCAGGATCCTGGATCCCAGTTCATCACTGGCCTCTCTCCTAAAAGGGTTAAGTGCAGAGACAGCTTCTCAGAAAGTTCCAGGACTGTCTGACCTCAGCAAAGGATAATCTGTCTGCTCCCTAATCAAAAGGACCAGTTCTCCCGGGATACCTTTGATCGTAGCTATAAACAGAGCAGGGGCGGAGGGGGAAAGAGGTCCCATGGTCATGGGAAAACCCAGCCTGCCTGTGCTTTGGTGCGCTAATGATCTACCATACGCTCAGGGCTCAGGAAGTGGCTTTATAAATATGCTCTACCTGCAGTTGTTCAAGGAGGTCAAGGTTCTGTTTGCGCAAGCTGCTGTTGGTCTTCTCTAATTTGTCCATTCTTTGGTTGTCACTGAGAGGAGAGGAATCGATAAGTTCTTCTTGAAGCACGTGGTACTCGACTTCATAGGCTTGTAATTGTTTAGAGATATCCATCTCAGACACCTGTTATGTACAGAAAAGTCATCAGGCACTGAAAATGAGAAAAATCCACCAGCCATGTCAACAAGCATCCCCTGCCCCCCTCCCCCTACCACCAAGCACCTATTCAGGGCCTGGTACTAATAATCAGTGAGAAAGGAGGAAAACTCCCTGCATTGAAAAGGTAACAATTCTACTTAGGAAGAAAGAACAAAAGAAGCATGGAGAAATAAACCCAAGGTAACAAGAGGTATGGGTCTCTGATAACCAACCCATTTTCCAAAAGCCCACACCCTACTTTTTAAAAATTTTTTTTTTATAAAAATTTTATTTTTAGCTCTTATTTCAGTACAGATTTCCTTTTTCTCTGACAATTCTATTATGTTAGACACATCAGCTATGGGTCAAAGAGAGAGGAAAAAAAAAAACCAAAACAGAAGAATCATAGCCCTATTTGCCCAGTCACCCAGTCAAAGTTTAATTATAGTTCACTTGGGTTTTTAGAATTACAAGAACAGCTAAGTAATGAAACTGTTTACTAAAAACCCCCCCTTTGCACATAAGACATGTAGAAATGAACCAAAACCCAAATGTCACCCACACAGATGAGTGAACATGAAACAATGCCTTCCTGCTCATAATAGTAACAGTGATCAAAAAACCACCCGGGTGAAAAACAGCCCCGCAGCATACAAGTGAGTTGTTCACATTTGTACTTTCTCTGAGGGAGCTGGGTGGCAGCCGAGAGGGGGTCAGGAGTGGCCGCAGCTGCTTCCCTGACATCACCCTGCGGGCTGGGGCTCTGAGTGCGGCATGGAGTCCCAGGGAGGCTCTGCGGCGTGTGGGTCTGAGCATTGGGTCATGCTGGCTCCGCAGAAATAAGGCCAGCGTCACAGAGCACACACTTGGAGGATAAAGTCAGACCTTAGGAGAGCACAGAGGAACTCTTCACGGCCTTTCTTTAAGAAATTCCAGTGTAGTGAGAATGAATGAAAAGCTCATTTTCCCCAACGGTGCCCTGTTAGCACTCAAACATGGATGAAGCCTGTCTTCCCTTAAATCGATATTCAAAAACCATGTTTACTTTCTCACCATTCTCAGCAGTCTTCTCTGCTTGGAGATTAATTTTTCAGCTTCCTGCTTTTCAATTTAATTCAATGGACAAGACCAATTAGGCACCAAAGTCATTCAATGCTGAGAAACTGCCCCACGCTGTATTTGTGGGGTGCACGTGTGTGCGAGTTTGCCACACTGACAGGCAATTCTGGATTGTCCCTCGGAGTGACTGCGAGGTCAGCAGGGGCTGTCCTCGCTAGAGTACAGTAAAAAAACGGACTCAGCCCTCAAATCAGGGCTCCCCTGGTGACGCCCTGAATGACCTTGAGCAAGTTACTTGACTTCTCCGGGCCTGGGCTCCTGGTCCCCAGACATGGGGGTGAGGGCACCCACCTCCAGTATCGTTGGGGGAATAACTTTGGGGAGGCGACTCGTGGGAGTTCCCAGCACCTCGCCTGGCAAGGTGAGTATGAGTTCACTTGGCTAAGGAAGCTGGTTCCATGTGCTTGTCATGAAACCCTCACGTTCAACCTTGTGCTTCAGCAAAATCACAAAGGATGCCACGTCATGGAACCTCTGAAGCTCAAACAGGGCAAAACCCACAAACATTAAAACCGAGACTGCCATGGCCCTGGTGTATAATGAGGATGCAGAATAAATGTCCAGTTCCTTCTTTCCTTCCTCAGGGATTTATGTTTAAATGAGCTACTAATCTGGAAAAACTTGGGGACAAAGCCTGTGGCCTTTAATACAGATTGATGGCCTGCGAAGGTTAATGGTTCTCAGCTGTGTCCAAAGCTGCACACTCTTCCAGGACTCCATTAATTGCCAGGAAGCATCCTGGGTCATAATCATCGCTGCTTAATTGCATCATTATCTCCTGGCTGCTGAAATACGTGGAGCCCTGGATTTTGCAGTTATGCTCTAGAACTGATCCCAAAGCATGGTTGTATGTGACTGGTGGAGGACAGACAGCTCAGGTCCTCAAACAAGCCTTTTTGGGGTTGCTACATATTCTTCATGACCATAATTACAAATGGCTTCATTAGTCTTAACTACTCGAGCCATCATTACCCTGCTATTCCATTCATCAAGTGCTGGGTATCTGATTATTTGTAAAGTTTCTGCAGTTATAAATAACAACTCTAAACATCCTTGTACATATGGCTTTTCCCATATTTTGGATTATTTCCTAAGGATACATTCCAAGAAATGGGATTACTGAGTCAAAGGGTATGAATATTTTGCTGGCTTGTGATACACATTGCCAAGCTGCCTCTCAAATGGGAATAATCAATGCACAAGCCATTAACAACAACACACCAATGTGCCAGACCCAGTCTACCCTTGGCACCGGGTACCGGCCTTAATACGTTTCATTTTGTTAATCTAGTAGGTAGAACATTGTTTGTTATTTAAATTATGCATGAAGCTAAATATTTTCCCAGATATCCGTTTACTAGATGGATCTCCTCTTTAGTGAATTGTCTGTTTATGTTCTTTGCTCCTTTGCTACTGGAGACCCAGTGAGTTCCTCTATGCAGTCTGTGGACACTGGATAATGAAGCCATTAATCCTGATGTCCGCAGAACTGGCCACCAACTTTCCAACTTCCCAGGCTCCGGGCCCTGCCCCAGGTCTGTCCGTCCTGGTGACATCGCCAGGGCTGGAGCAGGGTGCCCGGGGATCGGCCATGAGGGGCTAAGTGCTTGCAGTGAATTTAAAAATAAGAAACTCAACTAAAAATCTGTCTGTTTTCTATTATCACCACATGCAGGCAATTCTAAGCAATACCAGTGGTAAAATACTCCTCCGCACTGTACCCCACCCTTTTGGTATGGCACTGATTGGCCTTTGAAAAAAGTCCTTGTTGTCAGCCCTGCGAGCTGCCCAAGCTGTGAGGGCTCCTCCCAGCGCGGAAGAGGAGCGTCTCCTGAACAAAGGAACCTTGTTAAGATTCTGGTGTCTATTCTACAAGCTCAACTAGAACCGGGAACTGTCTAGTGTGGTCAGTGAAGCTGCCCATAGCAGAGCTTTTCAAATGTCCCAGTGTGTGTGAATCCCCTGGGGATCTTGTTAAAATGCAGATTCTGACTCAGCAGGTCTGGGGCGAGGCTCCAGATTCTGCATTTCTGACCTGTTTCTACAGGGTAAAAAACGGCAGGTGTGGGTCGGGGCCACACTGGGAACGCAGTCCCAAGGATGCTGAAAACTGGCTCTGCTCTATCTTCCCAAGTCCCCCTCCAACTCTGCTTTTCTTCCTTACACGGAAACGAGCCCGCAGAGGCGGGCAGCAGGCACCGTGGCAAGTAGACGAACCTGACCGTCTTCTCCTCATTTGTTTATTCCCAGGGTTTCCTCCTCTTGGGTCAGAGGATTTTAGGCACATTCAGCTGACAAACTGAAGAGCCAAATGCTTCTTTCAAATGCTACACTTCAGAGACCCTTCTCCCTCTGCCCTGGGCTCTGTTGACTCTGGACCTGCCCTGCCGTGGCCACTCCCAGCCTGCCCACACCAAGCCAGAGCCGCAGAGCCCTGTCCTTAGCTTCCTCTCTCCTGGCCTGGATGCAGGCTGTGTCCCCCCTGCTCGAGCTGAGGCCATCTACAAAAAAGGCATTGAATGAAATGAGCTGTGACTACCCCCGAGGACCATCGGGACTCTGCCCGGCCACATACAAGACGGCCGCTCTGTCGGGTACGGAGAACGCGTCTGTTGCTTGTACCCTGTGGACCTCCAAGAGCTGAGCCTGGGGGCCCTCTCAGGCTGCCAAGAAGTCACACTGTACCTTAGGCCTCATCTCCGAGTGGGACCTGGAACCCACACTCTAGGTGGGGAGGGGGAACTGAGCATGGGACGCATGGGAGGGCAAGAGCGCGGAGAGCTGGGCTTCCCATCAAGATCCTTGGTAGGACAAACACCTGGGCCCCAAAATGTAGATTTTGCGCTCCCACACATCTGCTCCCAATCCACAGCCACCCTTCCCTTCAAAGTTCAATGCAGAGGCATCCTGAATTTCCCTCAATTCTCACTCCCATGCCTGTGATCAAGAATCAGCAGTGTACCGCGTGTGGACTGAATCTGTCCCACTGCATGTTCTTACAAATAAAGTTTTATTGCAACAACACAGTCACTTCATTCATATACATATTGTCTGGTTGTCTCTGTGCTGCAAAGGCAGAGTGGAGTGACTGTAACAGAGACCTTCTGGCCCCCAAAGCCTGAACGACTTACTATTTGGCCCACTGCAGAAAACATGTGCTGACCCCTGCTCTTAGTGCACGCCTTGAGCCCAGATGAACTCATCTCTCCCAGTTCATGGTCGGCAGCGCTCACTCTGCCAGCCTGGCTCCCCTACACCCTTGCATGAGCACCACTGTGGCTCCTATCACCCTTGGTTCCATGCTCATTTTCTGCACGGGATGGACTCTGGTGTCAGGGACACACCCCGTTCTTGGTTCTGCCACCACAAACAGGGTCTTGGGCATGTTACTCTCCCCATGCCCAGCTTCCCCACCTATAAATACGGGGATTACAATACACATCCCAGGGTTGTCAAGGAGTCCATGGAATAGAGGATCCCAAGTTCAAGACAGCTGCCTGAAACAAATCAGGTGCACACACACAAAATTCTCTCCATGCTGTGTCCACTTCTATTCCTCCAACATTTAAAGAGAACCTGATACTCTGAATAAGTATTCTTTACAGAAGAGGGAGGAGAAAACAGGATTCTTTTCTGGGGCTCAATATCTAGGAGGTAAACTGAATGTCCACTGAGACTGCCTGCCTGAGAGCCAGGAGCTAGGGGGGAGGCCCTGCCCGGGCCCAGACTCGGGGTAACCACGGCTCTCTCCACGGCTTGCCCCAGTGGCTGGGACATGGAGGTAGATGCCGTGAAATCTGTAGGGGGAATCAGTGCACATAAATGCCCAAAATTAAAGAATGTGAAGGACAGAGAATTCAGTGTTATCATACAGGTACAATACAGAAAGACCTCTATAATCAAGCGATACCCAGTGGCTCCTGGCGGCGCTGCGAAGCTGCTGGGTGACTTTGAGGCAAGAGAAGCCCCACCGCTCCCCTTGGCAGCAGGGTGACCGAGGGCCAGTGGGTCTGCCCCTTGGCGCCCTACGCTCCTCGCAGGTTAAAATCACCTCTCCTCTCAGGAAGTCATGATGAAATGAGATTGTGTGCTTATGTAGACTCACACAGAACTGGCAGAAAGGAGGGCCTGAGAAAGCCAAAGCTGTTCACATTGAGAGACGTGCCAGGGAAGCAATACAGAGAGATGCATCGATTCACTAAAAACCAAAGTGCAGGGTGGAAGAGCAGCGACCCTGCACAGCACCGGTGCAGGAGATGCCCAGGGATCCCGAGTCGCCCCGGCTCGCAGCGGCTCCCCTCCCCGGGCCGTGTCTGCTTCTTTCTCTGTGCTCCACACTGCAGGAGGGGTGGCGAATACAGCCAGAAACACCGCATCTGGGTGCAGTCCACAGGACTCACCGGACCCCTCTGGGACTGTCAGAAGTCCTTAGAATAGCTTTGTTTCACAATTTGTTTTTTACCTAAACTGCTCTGTGTTTTTATCGAATTGGGAGCAGGTGAGGCCTGCCTGCTGGCCCGGATGCAGAAATCCCTTCCAGAGCATTCTAAGCCATCCAGCCCCTGGACACTTGCAGTGGTGATCCACTCTCTGCTAAACAGCCCAGTCCTTCTGAGTCAGCAAACATTTCCAGAAGATTCTTCCTCATAAGGAGTCAAAGTCTGCTCCCATCCATACAGCAGACCACTGAACAACTGATCTAGCTGTAATTCTGGCTCAGTTCACCTTTGCCTCTGACATTTAAGAGAAACGGTTCTACTGGCTCAGAAACCAGAGGTGCTTAAGCCACAGACAGAACTGAGTTCTATTTAAAAAGAACACACATCATGCAACAAATCTCTAGAATATATACTATTACGATTTTGCTATCAAAGGGTTATTTTTAGAAAATTCCAAATAATATCATGCAGGAAAAAAAAAAAATTCAAAGCACTCCTCCTGTAAGAGCATACCCTGAGTTTGCACGTGTGCTTCAGAACCCCCAGGGCTGAAGCCCCTGAATTATAGGCAGCTACTGATAACCTGTGCGGGTTCTCAGCCCCGCCCCCTGCCCCCTGGTCTGCGTGTGGCACAGCCCCGTCACATTCCCGACACAGGCACACTCGGACACGCACTCCGTCACTGAACGCATACTTGGCCATGTGCTTCCTACCTGCCGGGCAACACACAAGGTGTGTCCCACGATACCAAGTGGTAGGAGGTAGGTCCGATCAAAAGAAAATTAAGCTCTCCAAATCCAGGATGGCGTTAGCCTTTGGAAGGTCAGACTGAGTCATACCTGACCGATGGTCTTTTCCATCTGCACCAAGCCCAGGTTGGGAAGGGCGTTTTTTATAAAGTCAACTATGGTTTCTAGGTTTTCATGTTGCAGAATCAAGGGCTTATGGCTTCCCAACAGACTTAAAGCCACTTTAAATATGACCTCTGATCCCTGAAGAAAGATCATATCTGGGAAAACACAGAAATGCAGAAAGTTAAACCACATCAGTTTCTGATGAAATAACATTGCGTTTTCTTGTCCACATTTCAGAGGAGGATGGTGGGAGACTTAAGCCCAAATTACAAACTTTATTTCCTTTTTAAGTGCCTGATATTTCAGATAAGGTTGTCAAGACAATATTGCAAATGATAAAAGAAATACACATAAATGTACTGCTAAAATTTTGTCACAGGTCCAGATAAATCTTTGATGTTATTGTTCTAAAAATATATTAAACTCAAAAAAACTTCAAAAGGTAAAACTTTTTATTACACTATTTTTCTAGAAATGATCTAGGGTTTTAAAGGAGTTACAAAACACATTTTTGTGAGTAAAACTGAAAGATGTTTAGATACACAGCATCAGAAATTAAGATAAAGTAAAAAAAAGTGCACCTCTTTCCCCTGTTTTGGAATAAGGAATTGAATTAGAAGATCTCTAAAATCTATAAAATGTCTGCAGAGTCACAAAAGTACATTATTAAATACTTGCCAGTATACTGGACTTTAGCATAACAATGGAGTAAAAATCATCTTCCTTCAGAGAAATTCAAAGAACCCTGTTGGAGTTATTTTCTAGCTCTTGCTATAGTTTTTTCCTAGAACTGTTGGCCAAGGTCAGCAGGCCCCACAGTGACTGGACGCCATGGGGGGGGGGGGCAAGTGGCCCAGGCAACGGGGTGAGCAGCCGGCCTCACCCCAGCTCCCTCCTCCTTACAGAGCTGAAGCTGCTGGAGAAGGAGTCAAATTGTCCTGGGGCCAAAGCACACCCCTAGCAACTAACTGTTTGATGACTAAATTCAGGCAAGTAACCTAACAACTGGAATTAAAAATACAAGAGAAAAATATAATTTTAAAGATGAGGGCATAAATCTAACTAGAAGCAACTGTCAACACGGGGTGGGGGGTGGGGGGCTGCTGGATAACGAGACAGACAAAGAAGTGGTCCGGTTCATCAAGTCCTGGAAAACAAAAGCAGGTGAGAAGAAGAACCCCTCCAGCATGGGCTTCTCTAGGTGGTGTAGCGTGACAAGGTAGAAAAGCCATTAAGAAATAGGAAGGGCTAGAAGCTGCTGCACATGGGGTATCTGCATCCCAGTGATTTGTGAGAGAGTGCACAGGGCAGGCCCAAGCGCCAGCGGGCGGGTCAGCCCTCGGAAGCCCTGTGACCTTCCCCAAGGCCTCAGGCACACCAGCTGACCCCCAGCCAGGGTGGGTGTCGCAGGTCTGTCTTGCAGAGCTTAGGGCCACAAACATCACAAGTGCTCACGGTTCCACAGCCCCACGACACTGGAAGGAGGGCGGCCTCCTTCTTAGGTGTGGCTGCAGAGGCTGGGAAGATAAAATAGAGAACTGGTCCTTATCTTTGAAATCCGAGCTTCTTAGGGGAAGTACTGTGTGCATCAGACAGCCCCATGTAAGAATATTCTTGTGAAATGTCTGCTTTATGAAATACACAATCTAACCCACGTCAGTCATCACTGCAGAAAATACAAAAGGTCTCAAACAGCACTATAACTAAAATGTGTTTTTAAAAAGAAATATTTCCCCAAATAAAACAAACTTGAAGCTTCTGTGGTTTAGACAGCAAGACTTCCTTTCAATAGATCAGCTTCTATAGCTGAACAAATACTGGTGGTATCTAGCAGAATAAAGACGAAGCCTTCTGTGCAAGGGTCCTGGGAGAGGACAGCCCTGCCTGCCCCACGGCCACAGCCGGGGTCCTCAGTCTCGGAGAGACAAGTTAACTAGTGAGCACACAGCGCGCCTCATCTAAGCCAAGTAAGAGAAATAATTATCAGGGAAGTTTTATGAGCACAAGCAAATATGAATCCATAGCTGCAACCTCTTAAGGTGGACGACAGGGTCTTCCAAGCTTTATTGGCGGTTTTGTTGTTCTTGTTTTAGAGAGGAGGGTGGGAGAGGCGGCGGGACGGAATCTTACTTAAGCAGGCGCCACAGCCAGCACTGAGCCAGGCAGGGGCTCCATCTCACAACCCTGACATCATCACCTGAGTTGAAATCAAGAGTCGAACGCTTAATTGACTGAGCCACCCAGGGGCCCCAGGGTCTTGGTTTTTAGAACAAATCTACTTAGCGGAGTGCTCCCCAGCATTCTAAACTCTGACTTTTCTGGGCTCTATGAAAAAAACAAAAAAAGTTAGGAGAGGTGGCGTGTTTTTCTCGTTTTATTTTTTAAACCACTCTTTGGAAATATAGCCCTGGATATATATCTCATTGGGTCTGTCTGTATTTAACGTAATACAAATATTCTTTCCTAATGCTATTCCCGGTGCCTTAAGAGAGCCTGCAGAGCAAGCTAAGGCCAGGGCTCAGGCTCTGCGGGCCGCGGGTGCAGCTGGATCACCAAGGGCTTTCCATCCAGACATCCCCATTCTGAGTTTACCCAGAGCATAGTAGGGGTCACCCAAGGCTTTCTGTTCCCTTTTTTTTCTGGGTAGGTCAGTGAACGTGTAAAGAGATGATGTTAACGAGACCCAGAGTGAGTCTGATCCTTGCCCAGGGTCTTTAGCTTCAGACAGAGAAAAGCCAGCACACAGGAAACCACCCTGGCTCCCACTCGCAGACTCCCAGGGCCTGCTACCGGCCACGGCGAGATGCTTGCCAGCCTAGTGCTGCTGGAAGCCCACTCCAGGTGCCCCGCCTCCTGAGGGCAGCTGGCCAGGCTCAGCCCCAGAAGCTTGTCAGCCTGGGGGGGGCCTCGGATAAGGAGCTCATTTGGGTGCGCGAGGAAGGAGCTTCCCTGAAGGGTTAAAGGAAGGATCCCAGCCCCCACCCTCCTGCCTGCCGGAAGTTGTGCTTGGAGGCAGGAACTACTAAATTTATCTGACTAGCCCTCGGGGCAATATCTATAACCCTTAAATAATGGCTACCTTTTTCTCCCTGTGGAAATTTTAAAACTTAAATATTTTATAAGGAATTGTAGAAAAAAATGTAACCTATAAACTCATTGCTCTAGCTAAATTATTTTCATTTTTGTCCATTTCTAATCCTTATACATTTATGTTCTGGAAATTTAAAGAAAAAAAAAAGAGCCTCCTTGGAAAGTGAGTTCATTGCCTGCATCTGAAGATCACCACAGGAGAACGTGGGCTGCTGGAGCCACCCCCAGAGGCCGTGCCCCCCACACTGCAGCCAACTTCCCGCCCCTCCTGCTGCAAGCCACCCAGAAACAGGCAAAGGGCTTTATCAGACAGGAAGTAAAGGGAACCTGAAATTCAGCTGACTTGGCCACTTTTGCAAATTATTTGCTGAGAACAATGCAAATCACCACTTTCCTTTGAGGACAGGTCAGCAGCCCTGTTGGTCTGTTATTGTTTAACCTATTGGAACTCCCTGACCTAAAGGTGCCAGTTTCCTGGGGTGGCCGGGGTGTGTGTGCGGGGTAAAACAAACTTATCTTGCATCCTCTTTTCCAGACACTTTTGTCGCTGTCAAGGGCAAGCCCTCTCCTAAGTGTCGTCGTCCCCCCCCCCCCCCCCCCCCCCCCCCCCCCCGTCACGACTGGTGGGAGGAACATGAGGGTGATGGCCCATCTGCAGCAAGAACGCAGCACAGGTTGTGCACGGACTCACTTCCTTGCCACTGGATCACCTCCCCAGGGGGCCTTTTTTTCGAAGGCCCTTTAAACCACTTTGGTTTCCTATGTCTGTTTTAGTCCTAAAGCCTCTCTGAATCCTCCCCTGTATCACAGGTGGCTTCTGTGTTTTCTGCCAAACCCTTCCCTTCTACCCTCCACCCCCTCCCTCATTAGCTCGGCAGCACACCCTCTAAGATCAGGAGCCTCAGGCCGCAGCAGCCTCCCCTAGCAGGAGCAAGCCACATCCTATTTTTCAGATTTTTTTTCTCCCCCAAAGGTAGATGTGATCATAAGGTGAGCAGAGCAAGCATCTCTCCCAGGACCCCTCTCCAGCTGAACCTGAAGCGGCAGGAGGAGGCTATTTTACATTCTGCAATAGCTGATTGGGAGGGCTGACATTCAGGAAGCATGGTCACCGTGGGACCGTTAAGGCGCACGCATCACGGGCTGGTGTTCCTCCAAGGAGCACATCCTCCATGCGAAGTAACCTGCTGAGTAATATAGGAGCTACGCTGTCTGCCAGCCGAGAATCCTGCGCCTCCAAGTGAAATGGTCAATGCTCACAAAGGTCCGTTTGTTTGTAGGGTTTATTCAGGCCTAAAGGCTTACAGTGAAACGGGCTTCAGGCCAAAATAGACAACAGTGCACGAATGGCAGGTTTTGGGATTTGAAACTTAGCTATCCACCATCATGGAGCTAAACAAGCATGGTTCAAGTCACCAATGCTAAATGCAGAAGTGGTTTTTAAAAAACCTTTCCGTGGAACCTACTAATAAAATGGTTTGGTTTTAAGTACTGGTAGATGGAATAGACTGTGAAAAAAAAAAAACCAAAAAACAAAAAAAACCCAAAACACCAAAACAAAAACCAACAGTTTTTGCAAAATGACATCACACAGAGTGCTGCCTTGAGCTCCCACTTCCTGCCTACAATCTGAGGCGCCTCAGCCAGCTGGACCCGAACCCACTCAGTACAGCAGGGGTCTGTGGGACCCAGGAGTTCCACACACTGGCGTCTTTATGCATAATGTAGGAGAGCCTTCAAGACTCACCACTGATTACGTAATATAAATATCCTGCTCTTGCCGGCTTTTTAATTTATGAAGTTGTCAGAATGCGCTTTAGAGCTGCAAATATTCTCCAACAGGAGGGCTGTCATCTCTAAAGCAGTTTGCTTGTTGTGCCTCTGACTTATGCAAAGAAAGACTCTCTCCCAGAGTGCTAAGGCCCTGGGGTCCGCAGAGCTCCCTGCCAGGCAGCAGCTGAAGGCCCAGGTGGGTGAGCGTTCAGTGCTGACCCTCCCACTCTAATCCCCTTTGCAGAAATTTTTCTCACAAATGTTGTAAAATTCGATGCTTGAGCATTTTCAAACCATGAACACCAACTCCTTCCCTTCCACCTCTTTCAGTCTTCACTCCTATTACTCAGGTTTTGGAAAATACAGTAAAAAAATCAGGAGAAAAAGTGGACTAATGATTTTAATTTCTAAAGTAAGAAAAGTAAAACAAAACAACAACAACAACAAAAATCACAGACATTTTTGGCAAGAAAGACTTCAGCCTACAGCTAGAGATCTTATGATTTTGATGACTCTTCGGTTAGTATACTAAGCAATATTCAGGCTTTTTTTTTGACACTTTTAATTATCTTTTAATTTTAAACTTTTTAAAAAGATTTTATTTCCTTATTAAGAGAGTGTGTGAGAGAGCACACACAAGCAGTGGGGGGAGCAGAGGAAGTGGGGCAAGTAGGGAAGTAGACTCCCAACTGAACAGGAAGCTCAACACAAGGCTCCGCCCCAGGACGCTGGGATCAGGACCTGAGCTGTGAAGGCAGATGCCTAACCAACTGAGTCACCCAGGCACCCATTAACTTCTTTTTAAACTATGGTATAAAACCTTCATGAAATCTCACTAATGATTTATTTAACCAGAAAAGACTTTTGCAGTAACTTTTTTTCCTTTTTTTTTTTTTTTTAAGGGACAGGAGGTAAGAATCAGTTTAGGGAGGGAGTTAGGCAAAACGGGGTGAGGGTAGTGAATATTTTAAGAACATGGATTCTTCTAGTAAAGCCCAATGGAATATTCTTTTGAAGTTCTTGTGGATAGGAATAAGAATAAAAATCTAGTACTTTGGGGGAAAGAGGTACTAAGACCAACTCAGGGCCCACCTATGTTAAAAAGCAAGTTTCAGGATTTCTAGAATTTGGATTTACAAAGCTGTCTTTTCCAAGCCTGCCAAAGGAGTGCTCTCTCAATGGCTCTTGACACTACTCCCTCCCCCGACTTCGACACGTTCTCTAATTCTAGAAGCAAATCTAAAAATGTATGAGAAGATTACAGATTTTTAAACCATCAGGTGAGTGAAAAGGTGACACTTTGAAAACACTCGATGGGTGATGATTTTCAATTCTGTAATAATCTCCATAGTAAAAAAAATTTTTTTTTAAAAAAGAAGCCAAATTATCAAAATGATTCTTCACTCTGAAGTAGGCAAAACCCACTGTGTAAGACCTGCCATGGTCTCGGCGTCACTGAGCCCCTGGAGCGCAAGCGCGCTTGCTTCCCCTGCTGTCTCAAGGTTGACAAGGCTCTGCACGTGAGCACTGGCTTAACTTTAACAAAGACCATCTTCTCCAAAAAGTACATCAAGAAAGTAGGAGAAAATGTGAAATGTGAGCCACCTGTGGTCACAGTGGGGCACTCACGTGGAAGGGGCTGAGGTGTCTGGGAAGATAAGACGGGGGCCTATGAGCATGGACCGGTGAGTCATCAGCATGGAGGGGGTCCTTGCAGAGTGACTCGGCGGAGGAAATGAAGGGCCAAAGGCAGGGGAAGAGAAACAGCAGGAGATGCGATGGGACTCGAGAAAGAATACGAGCGCCGAAGTCATCTGCTGAGAAGTCTGAAGGAGCCATCAATGCAGAGACTTGGGGCAGAGAGGCAGAGGAAGACGATTCCGGAGAGACACATGCCTGGAATGCATGCATGGAGCCCCCGGCCAATTCTTGAAAGATGTCTGCTCTGGGGAGAACCTGGTGGTGAGGGACCCAGTCTAAACTCCACCAGACGAAGGTGTCCAGCAAGCCCAGCGGGTATCAGAGGTGCAGCCGGTCATGAAGTTCACAAACCCAATGCCGGCTGGACTCCGAATGTCGACCACCACCCTGTTCTTGTTGAAGACACAGATCTCAAAGTAAGGAGGCTCAGCAGGGAACAAGCACACGTGTTTCCCACCTGACAGGGGAAAGCTGGTTTGGGCAAAGGGAGAAACACACACTTACCAAAGACTCTGGCTACAAAACCCAGTGGGAACTGGGAGGCAAACACGGTGAGAAACCAGGGGGCGGCGTAGAGGCTGGGACCAATCTCGTGCTCCTCGAGGTGGTTGTAGAGGTCTCTGTGGTAATCGTGGAGAAGCCTCGAGAGCTGGTACATCTGGATCTGTGGGGACGCACGCACACGCAGGGGTCAGAGCCAGAGAGTGGCTACTGGGCTGGGTTACTGGGTCGCACTCACTGTGAGAGAAGAACTAGCACACGGTGAGATATTCTGTCTGGACTGTGATAACCACCGTCAACCGCTCACTTATACCCAACGGGCACCTGATGGGGGCCTGGCGCACAGGAGGCCGCGGGCAGGAGGAACCCAGAACACGCACGTCGGGTCTTCTCCTAGCGCTTCCCTTCTTTCTACTGCTCCCTGTGCTCCTTGGCTACTAGAATCTAAATGCTTATCTTGTGGGGACAGTTCACATCTTCTCTTATAAAATACACACTCCTAGCAACTCACACCTGGAGGAATTCAAAATGTAAGAGTGAAGTGGGGGGCATAGGATGATTCTGTGGAAGGATTCCATTAGACCTGTTCACTTAGTAAGTTCGCTCTAGGACTCCACCCCCCCACCAAAAAAAAAATTACTCAACAGGCAGGACAGATGTGACTTCTTCAGGGGTTTAACATATGGAAAATACAGATCCTGGGCAATTTAAAGTAAGAAGACACCTGTTTATCTCAAGATGGAGAAAATAACTTCCAAAGGGTCCCCTCTTCAGATAGTGTTAAGGTCCCGGCAGGAAGCCCCTAATGGGTCCCACAGCTCGGAGGGTCCTAGAGTCAGCCCCAGTTTCGCAGTCTGATGGCCAGAACCCAAAGGTACCACTACCTAGAGAGGGTCAGAACCCCACTGAGATGCTACAGGTTGGACACGTACCACTCAAACTGGCAAAAACAAGACCATTTCCAGGGGCCCAGACAACACCAATTGTGGTACTTCAGCCCCATGAGAGCCGTGCTTACCAAACTCAATTAACTTGAGAATTCCACTCTTTGATGGCAGGTGTGCGGATATTAAAGCTAACGGGGAGAACCAGAGAACCTGACGGTATCTGTGGGAGTGTTCGGGAGCTCAACACTATTTAGATAATGAAATGGCTTCCTTTTGTGAGATTTATGTTTATGGCGTAGGGGTTCATACTCACAGGTGGAGGTAAAAAGATTTTTAACCACCCAGTTTGGTGCTCTCAAAGAGTCTTTGGCTCTAATGTGTTCGTCCTTTCCCTTTCCTCTTTTCTTTTTCTTTCTTTCTTTCTTTCTTTCTTTCTTTCTTTCTTTCTTTCTTTCTCTCATTCCTTTCTTTCCTTTCTTTCTTTTGTTAAGATTTTATTTATTTATTTGACAGAGAGAGATCACAAGCAGGCAGAGAGGCAGGCAGAGTGAGAGGAGGAAGCAGGCTTCCTGCTGAGCAGAGAGCCCGATGCGGGCCTCAATCCCAGGACCCTGAGATCAAGACCAGAGCTGAAGGCAGAGGCTTAACCCACTGAGCCACCCAGGCGCCCTAATGTGTCCTTTCTTAAAAAAAAAAAAAAATACTAAGGCTCTGAAATCAGAGTAGCCTGCTGGTACGATCTGACATTTAGGAATATTCCCACAGCAGGGGCCAGAGCTCTCCAACCTCCGAAAGCGGCAGTAGCAGCGCTAGGCCCACACTGCCCTTTCGTCTTCCTTTGTTCCGACCTGCCACTTGCTTGTTCAACAAATACGGACTAGGTACTTATATCATCCCAGGCACTGCTCTAGGAACTAGGGATGCAGCTCCAAGATAGGTTAGCTCCCTGCCTTCTCATGAGATATGCTAAGGAAAGTCGGAGAGCAAACAGGTCAATGAATATGGAAGCAAGGTACTTCCGGAAGTTAGCGTCTTATGCCAGAAGAAATGAGACAGGATAACATGAGACATGTGCCTAGGGTGGAAGGTGGGGAGTGGGATGCGCACAACATCAGGATGGTCAGAAAGAGCCTCTCCCAGGATTTGATCCTTGAGCTGAACCCTGGGTGACAAGGGTTAAGGAGTGGCATGGGGGGATCCCTGGAAGAGGAGTGACAAATACAATGACAGGAAGGAATTAGATCTGAAGATGGTTTGGTGAAGGGTAAAGGGAGGGTTCTGGACAGGCCTGCGTTGAAACCTCAGCTTGGCCACTTGCTAGCTGGGTAAGCTGAGTGAGGGTGAGTCTTCCTATCTTTAAGGTGAGTGGCTTAATAGTGCCTTCCTGAGGGTTCGAGGCACTAAGTGCAGCATGTAACACTTGGAGCCGTGCCTAGCGCACTAGCTACGTGCTCACCAAGGACAGCTACTCCCACACTGACCGATGGTGGGAAAAAGTTCCTTAGAGAGATCTGGAAAGGGATCCTAAACATTTTTGGCATTTGTCTCTAGCAAATACACAAGGAACACTCTCTACCTGTAAAATGATCATGTCCGGCCGATACTGTTTCCGCAGTCCCATTTCAAACATCAGAAACTTGAGCATATTAAATGCCTCTTCCTCACTCATGTGAAGTAGCAAAATGCCTGCTACAAAACTGAGACCTTGGCAGTATCCCACTTCCTGGTCGAGAAGCGAGTAGGCCTTCAGGATGTTGTAGAGAGACAGCTGCCCTGCCCCAAGCTGGGCAGAGAAGTACGGATGGGTCGGGAAGGTTCGCCCTGCAAAAACAACACCCGTTACATGCTGTTAAAGAAAGCAAGCCTATCGAAAGAGAACTCTGATGCACTTCAGGTGGAGAAACAGATCTCCAGGAGCTGGATCGTAAGTCAGCTCTGGGCACAAGGACAGGCGGTTGTTCTCAGAACAATGCGAGCAATTAGAAATCTGCAACTGTTGATGCTTTTTTTGGTGGTGGTTCCAGGTTAAAAACATTAGGACTACCCTGGGTCCCAGAGGTATCTGGAGTTCAAGCTCCAGCAGAAAGAACATGGTCGATCCTATAAAACTTATGTCTACCCTCCAGAGGGGCAGACGGCTGGCTCCTCACCACCACCCTGTCCCACAGCACCTGCAGGCAGCCCGAGGCCCCACGGTGCTGCGGACACTCCCCGACCAGCTCTTCCCAGCCCGCACACAGTCTCCCTGCAAATGCTTCGCACCACACTTGTATTTCTGTACTTTTAAACCACAGGCGGCGCTTTGAAATGGCCTGAGAAGCAGCAGGTGTTTTCTTTTACACAAACCAGTTACCTTCTAGAAAGAAGTTTTTTAAAAAAAATGAAAAACCCTCAACATCCTGATTATTTTCACAAAATGCTAGTGTTCAGATAAGGTTTAAAGACTCCTTTTGTCCAGGAAGACTTTTGGGGCTGATCCCTGTCAAATCCCACCTCATGCCTCTCCTTCTGGAATGTGCCTGATTGGAGTACTGTGTTTCCAGAGAAAAGTACCTGATTGAGAGGAGAACTGTCTAGAGCCAGGCCAAGGGCCAAGCTTGGGCCCAGATGAGAATTAGGGCCTCATGTGACCCGCAAAGGCAGAAGAGGCATCTAAGCCACAAGGCAATTATTGCCTTAATTATTGAGTCTCGTGAAGGGAGGACCATGCATGCATGTAATCTCCTGATGTCTCCTGATTTCTTGTCCTGCATTCATTTTTTGCCTGCTCTACCCCTTCCCCCAATGAACTGTTCCCAAATGTACCCTGAACATGTCACCCCCACGGCTAGAAAGCCCTCAGCAGCCCCCTGTGCTCAGAGAACAAATTCTACACCCCTACCTCTGCGCACCTCCTCATGCACTCTCCCAGCTTCATCCCCTACTCCAGGGCTGGCCTCAGAGGGGAGGGGGTGTGGAGAGGGGGAGGTACCTACTGCTGGGCCCCTTCCCAGACTAGACAGCATGTGCGACTCAACTGTAATGAAACATTCTCCAGCAGCCATGGTCAAAAGCAATAGGTAAAATAATTCTAAGACCGTTTATTAACCCAACACATGCAAATGTTATTTCAACACATAATCAGTACACAAAGCATTGAGACATTCTGCTTTTCTTTTTCATGCTAAGCCTTTGAAACCCAGTGTCATCCTCATGCTGATGGTACTTCTAAATTTGGAGCAGCCGTATTTCCAGTGCTCCGTAAGCACACGAGACCGCTGCACTGAACGCACAGGTGTGGCTCTTACCCCAGATTCTCCAAGGGACGAGGGTAAGAGTATACAGGGGGCTCTTCACGCCGTCACCCCCACCTACGGACAAGCCGATGGCGCCCTTCCCGCCTCTGCACATTTTGCACACGGCCCCGCCCCAGCCCGACATACATCCCTCCCTCCGATGGCCGCCGGGTCTCTAGCAGGTGCAGGTGACAGACATGCAGGGTCTCTAGCACATGTGGCATGCAGTGACCCCAGGAAGGATCTGGTCCCCTTTCCATTGGTCACTGTAGGCACTTTTGCTTACTGGGTACCCTCTCATATCAGATACCACCCCCCACAGAAACAAGAGCCCGCACTCACTGGCCCTGTTTCTGGAGTGAGCATTTTTAAATTGATTTTTGCTTTTATTATTCTGGTTGACATGCAATGTTACGTTAGTTTCAGGAGTACAATGCATGGATTTGACAATTCTTCACATTACTTGGTACTCAGCACGATGACGGCAGTCGCCATGTGACCTTACGACCACCCTCTTGACCACACTCCCTATGCTCTACTTTTCAACTCTGACTTACTTTGTAACTGGAAACTATACCTCTCCATTCTCTTCACCTATTCCCCTCCCCACTCCTCTAGCAACTACTAGTTTCTCTATGAGTCTTTTTGTTTGTTTTGTTTTTTAGATTCCATATATAAGTGAAAGCACATGGTATTAGTCTTTCTGTTTTATTTCCCTTAAGTTTAAGACGCTCTAGGCCCATCCATGTTGCAAATGGTAAGATTTCATTATTTATTTTATGCACTGTATGCATACCTCATCTTTATCCTTCATCTATTGATGGGGGACATTCCTCATTTAATTCTTACAAGGCTCCTGGGGGGATGCGCCCAGCAGGCTGGGGAGGGACTGGTGCCACTCAGACCACTCGGTAATTGTCAGATTTGGTGCAGGGCATTCCTGTCCTCTGTGATCACAAAGGCTCTGTGCCTTAGAAGGGTCTCGGGCTCAGTCTAATGCTCGGCTGTCACAGTCTTGAAATTCTTAATAGTTTTTGAACAAGGGATTCTGCATTTTCATTTTGCAACAGGCCCTACAAATTAGACACTATGTTTGAGGCAGGCAGTCCCCTAGAGAGCTTCATCACCCACAGCTTTGCCAAGAAGCACGTATGAGAAAGCAAACCTTAGGCCAAATTCCACCAAACGTATGACCTTTATTAGCATGCTGATGTGAAAAAAGAACTGCGTAAGAACATCTCATGCTCTGTGTTCAGTCTTCCAACAAGCACCTCTTGGAAAGTTTCGGCTGGAGGAGGGTACCATGACAGTCTGACAACAGAGCAAGGCCCCCAATGGTCCCACAACGATGCACGGGGACATGGCCCCAGTGGGTCACTGGTGGCAAAGCCCAGACGCTTTCTGATCAACTACAGATCCTGAATGTTATCCAATTTCACCAATTAAAAAAACTACACATGGCATCGCCTGTGCTAAGAATAAACCCCCAGAGGTACATTTCAGTGGCATCTGAAGCCCATAAGCAGTCCTCTACACTGGGGGTCCCTGACTTAGGGAACTTCAAAATGCCAACCAAGCACTCTAGGTGGGGACAGGATTTACCTCCAAGACCATCCCTCAGCCTGGTAATAGTCCATGAAGCATTTTAGGCAGGTCACCACACAAACAAGAACACCAGCCTCATTTTACTCATGAGAAAAACGTGGTAGGTGAAAGCCTCGGCCCTTCTGTCAAATCAGCCAGCTGTGAAGTGGTAAAGCCAGGACCTAAACACTGGCCCCGAGCTCTGGACACGGAGTCCTCCTACTGCAGATGTCCAAGTGAAAGGTATGAGAACTGGGGAAGCACAGCTATTACCACTCGCGGTATCCCCGGCTCACAGCAGGAGCTGGTGGGAGAGCCTGGGGCGTGCACTCCTCTCCTCCCGGCAAGTTCAAGTCCTCCGCCCGAGTCCCGGCTCCTCCAACGCAGTTGTGTTTCCTGCTTTCCTCCTCACTCGGTGCTTCCACCCAACCCCTGGAACCGGGCACTACCTCGGGTACTTGTCCTAGATGTGTGACTGTGGGCACTTGGCTAATTCTGCAGCACCTCCATCGTTCAGCTGCACTTGCTGGGGGCCCCTTGGGGGTGAAGGTGTGCGTGCCTGGTGTGACGCCACACAACCTGCCCTCACTCATGGCTGCTGGGGTGCCGTGCTCCAAATGACCACCAAACCTGCTTGCTGAGAAACAGGGTTATTCATGTAAAAGACTTTTTCAGGCAGAAGCAGAGAGCAACACACCTGCTCCTTGTCCCCAAGATTCTGCAGATGAGATGTGGGCATGGTAACAGAAACACCCGCCCTCTGCTCAGAGCTCCCTGTGTGACAGGAACTGTGCCACGGAACTGAGAGACCAACCCTTTCCTGGCCCTTAAGAAACTCACAGTCTTGTTGAACAAGAGAGACAAATCCAGAAAATTCAAATAATTACTGACCATGGGACTTGCACAGGGTGCTGGGCGCAAGAGGGACGTGGCTGTGCTTGCACCGGGCTTCACGGGAATGAGGGAGACAACTGCAAGTGACTGACGGTTCCAGCGGTTCTCTTCCATCAGGTGGTCATAGCAAGCACAGAGAGGAGAGGTACAGAAGTATAGTTTATGGAGATGAGCCCCCAAACCGAGAGGCCTGGCCCAACACAGGGCAGGAGTCCAGGAAGGCTGTCTGGAGGAAGTGACTCTTTGGCTGAACCGGAGAAAGGGGCATGAACAAAGGGGGCTGGGGGGGGGCACCCAGGCATCAAGCACCCCACAGGCCGGGCATGAGACCGCTGATGGGCACAGCCTGCATGTCGGGGACCAGCCATCGGGAGAGAGGACGGGGCAGTTAAAAGCAGGGCCTGTAAGTGAACGACTCAGATGGTAGGCTTGGCCTGTGGGCCACATAGAGGCCATGGAGTCAACAGCACAAGCCGCCAAGGGGTCAGAGATACGTACTTCCTCGCTAAAGAAAACTCCAAGAGCTGGCCTGCAAGATGGCGCAGGGGCAGGCAGAGACCAGAGGTTAGCTGGGCTGTGAGCCAGAGAGCAGTCACAGGCCCTTAACCTGGAGAGCACTGGTGGGGCAGCGAATGGGGCTGGACTCCGGACTTACTCTCGGCGCAGGCTTAGACTGAGAGAAGGGCATGCAGATGGTGGAGTTTCTAGCATGGGAAATGATGAGCCATCAAAATGAACTGATTAGGAAGAGCAGACTGGGGTGGAGGGTAGAGGCCCAGCAAATCCCTATTGGGACCTATAAAGCTTAAGGGGTTTTATAAATGTGGCCGACTCAGTAGACTTCTGCAATCTCTCAACCAAAGCCATTGGAGGAAACACATATCACAATTCCGAATCTGTGAATTTTTGAAAGGTGACACAGCACGTTGGTTGTTTATTACCTAACCCCTCACAGGGCTGAGGACAGCAGCCTGCAACTCAACACACACATCTGCAAAGACACATGCTGAGGACAAGGCTGATAAAGGCCTCCTGGAAGTTTGAGTCAAATTTTGCCTCCAAAGAATTCAAGACTCACTGCGTTCTGCCAAAAATGAGTTGTAGGAAAACTTTTGGTTTTCATATTTTAGGTTCTGGAATTGCAGACATAGGATTATGGACCTGCATTAATTTCTATTACAATTTACAGATTAGGTGAGAGGATAAATCACAAAATATTTTTAAGAGAAAAAAAGTTTCTGCTTCTGAATGCTTAGCCTGAATCAGGCTTAGCACGTGCTATTCAGCCTTGCTCCTGGAGGACTCACTTTTACGAAAGTGAAACCAGGCTAATTATCTAGACGGAAGGGACTCCCATGGTAAGTATGAAGCTCGGGAGGCATATGTGAGGTTTTATTTGAAGGCCTTGGACACTTGATAGGAAGGAAAGGAAAGACACCGTGGGTGGGGTGGGGGGGGGGTGGACATCTTGGGCCAGGATGGAACTTGGCTCTCTTATTTCACCCATGCCCCCGAGCAAGAGGCATTATGCTCCCCATTTTTAATAGTGCAGGAAAAAACCCAGTGTTTTTAGGGTTTAGCTGGACATCTTACACACAACATGACATACGAGCTCTGATGAATGGAGAGAGACTCTTCCTATGTGGCTATGTCCACGAGGCAGCGGGACCAAGTGCAGGGGGGTGGCCCGCGGTTCCAACTGCTGCACGTGTATGGCGCTCAGCATGGACCACCCAGCCTCTCCGAACCTCAGTCTCCTCTTCTCTGCAAAGGGCAGAATGAATATTTTGTGGCAATGTCTGGCACAAGTGGGTACAATTAATGGCATTCCAGCTTGGGCAACAGTCTGCAGATACGCCCCACAGAAAACATACAGAAAGCCAGCTTCCAACCAAGACAGGGAAAGAACAACAAAGGCACACATACATCAGTTCTGTAGCATAAACGCATACGTTTGCATTTCAAGGGTGAGGTGCTACCACCATAACATTCTACTGACCGTAACATTCCACCCAAGCCTGAAAACCTCACGTTCTAACAGACTTCCAGAGGAAAAGGAAAGGTTTAGCCCAGCAACTCTATGAATTTGGAATTCATACACAAGGGGAACTGAGAGCGAATATGAAATTCCAAATAACAATAATACTAAACCATCTTTGCCATCTAGATTCACCAGAACACCTGTGAACCCCAAACTTCCCAATCTTTATTTATTACCCAAAGCAGTCCAGACTCTCATGGTGTAGTGTCAGAAGCTGCCACTGATTTTCTTTATGCAAGAAGCCTGTCCACACAAATCTGACCGAGTTGAAACAAATGCCCTGCGTTGTTTCAGGAGATTCCCCAATACAACTTCCTGTCCCAGAGTCTGGGCCTCCGCACAGCAAGAAAGGCCCCTATTCCCACTTCCAGGCTGGAGAACAGTTACAGGTCTCTGGTCTCCAGCTCCTGGCTGGAGGAGAAGAAGAATGCCCATCTACCTTCATAATGCAGTCCACGTATTACACTGGTTTCTATTTGCGGGGGGGCACTATTTCCTGCACTGCCTTCTTCTAGTCCCATGGTTCTCAATGTATAGCCGGTCTTTTAGGGGTCAATGAGTTCCCCGCTCTGTTCTCTGTGTATCTATCTATGCAAGGTTAGCTTTTTCTTCCTATATTTCCAGCAACACAAATGCAACAGATTGAATGCAGAAGCAAAAGTGAGAAGCCAGTTAATTCTATTAAGCCCGATATTAAAATGTAAAACAATGCCTCTCATTAAGTTTCTTTTATTTTAGAAAATACGTTGTTCATAATGATATGTTTCTGTGTATGTGTTTGTGAGAGTTCTTTTAAAATGTCACCACGGCTCACCCACACTCCTGAGTATGCAACCAGTAAAGGAAGGAGGTGGGCCTCATGAGCCGACAAAGGACCAGGCAGAGGAGCAGTGCTCCTGGATAGCCAGCATCCGCACTCACGCCATCCAGTACCAAGTGCGGCAACCCTGCACTGAGTTAGCACGGTGAAGAAAAAAATAAAGTCCGCCTCTCTGCACGTGCATCCCCAGCAGGGCATTGCTGTCTTGGGCAGTGCACATGTGAGAATAGCTCCTCGTACCTCACTGCTCAAAGCTCATCAGCTACAAGCAAAATGCCGTGCACTGCTTTTGTTTGAAGCCTGTGTGAAGACTCTCAAGTGAGAGTGTGAGTCAACGAGACAGGCTGGAGAGGGCGGCCCGCTCGCCCACCTGGGAGCAGCACGCCGGCACCGAGGGACGCCGCTTAGTAAAAGTCCCTCGCTTCCGCCAACCTGGAAGGAACCCGACAAACACGGAAACCCTTCCTACAAATGCAGCAGGCTATGGAACCTGCCTTCTTTAAACTCCATTTGTCATTCAGTACCAAGTAGAGGAATGCAGGCCCCTTAGATTTCTCTCTGGGACGGCCCCGTTACACGGATCAGACTGCCAAGTGGTGGGAGTCAAACATGAGCATGAAGAAACTCCTGGTTTGTATTAAAAAGACCTGTAATGACTTTGTGTCTCATGTCTCTAAGTGGAGCCACGTGCTGGAGACTCAGGATTCAGACGTGTTTCTAAACGACCTATAACTTAATTTCACATAGTGATCAACAATCTAGGTGTTCACCCTTCTAAGGGATGTTCTTCAGGGATGAATCTTACCCTCTAACAGTTTCCAAACACAAACCACATCCAAAATCACCCAAGCAACCTGGGTCCCACCCAGAAAACCCTCCTTCAGCAGCACGCTGGGGACGGTGGCCTCAGGAATGTGTTTTTCACAAGGTCTTCAAGGGATCCTGCAAGAGACCCCTGCCTGGTGCCGGGAGAAACACCGTTCCAGCCTCCTCTCCACGGCCCACCTGACTTCATCTCGGGGGAGGCCCCAGGCCCTGCAGCTTTGTTCACTCAGCTGAAGCTGCTCCAAGAGGCCAGAGGGCTCTCGGGCACACACAGGGCCACCTCAAAGCTATTCAGTCTGCAGCAGGCCCATGGCAGGCACACAAGTTTCTTTCTCTTGCCTCTTTCACCAAGATCCCAGAGAGTTCTACATCTCCGGGGGTAGTGGCAAAGCAGCCCTCTGCTGTGACCCTTGGCCTCCCTGCCCCTCGGCTTCCCCACTGGCAGAAGAGAAACCCTAACAACCCAATGAGCTCCAAGTCTCCTTCCCTGGTGAGACCTGTGAGCCGAATTTCTTCTTAAATTGCTGCATTTAGCTTTGAGCAGAATTTGAGAAGGACTGGAGAAAAAAATATACTTTAACTCCTCACAATTTCATGAAATAATCTGGTTATCAGTGGTTTTGTGTCTGTCTTCCCCACTAGCACGTGTATTTCTGAGAGGGCAAGGAATGTACCAGGTGTTCAGAAGGATCTGGGGGCCACTGAAGGAGATGGGGCGGAGTGGGAGTGAGGGGGAGAGAGAGTTCTTTAAGAGATTATCTTTAGGAAACATTTGGCTGAGTCCAGGGAGCCCTGGAACCCGCTCCTCCTATGTCTGGGCACATCTTTGCTAAATTCTGCCGTCAGTGACCCCAGGAGGGTAGCTTATAATTAGCCAAGTTGGGAGTGATTACACTGTGGAAATTGGTAAATTCTACTTGAAGACCACTTCTGAGGGGGTATGGGGAGCTGGCTCTTTGCCAGCACACTATAGACTGGCATGAAGGATACAGGGAGAATTCAGGACCCCCCCGCCCATGAGAGATGAGGTCATCCAACTTTATCATACCCACACTTAGTTCTGTCACTGTGAGGTTAAAGAGCGATCAGTACGCCATTTAGATGATAAATATGTCATCATGATGTGGTCTTGATAATACCACAGACAATGACAGACCCTCTGGAATTACACAGGTAGCTACTGGTGCAGGAGTTCATTACTCTCGAGTTGTGGCTGTTGAGCTCACCTCCATAAAGCTAATTCTACAACTGAACAGATGGGTGTTCTAGAATAAGATTGCTGCATGGCAAATTCTAGGGACTTCTTTGGGTTTTGCCATTAATGCCTTTTAGTTTCTCATGCAGGACTTGAGCCCAAAGATGACACCGAAGGTGGTGCCCGCCCTCAGTGCCCATCTGCTGCTCGCGAACACCCATCTACTTCCCCAAGCACACAGCACTCAGCTTTTGGGGTGCACCAAGCAAGGCAAACTACCAAAAAAAAAAAAAAAAAGGGAAAACCCTCTGTGCCCTGCTGCAGTCAGTCTTCCTCAACATTCTCAGCCCATCCGCCATTCTGGAGGCTCTTCTCCTCATCTTCAATGGGCTCTAAAACAGCAAGGAGATGATTCTTCTTTATCATACTTGGATCATAGCTCCTTTTCTTTAAAATAACAGGCAGGCTTTGTACCTTTGGTTAAAATATGTTAAGTGGAAGCAAAGATAATACTACAGCCCCCATGCTGGCTTGTGGAGCCAACCTCATCTCTGGGTATTTGCTTTGCCTCTCACGGCAGCATCTGCACGGCTAACCCCGTTCAGGTGTCACTGAAGGAGGGACTCTAGAAGTCCATCAAAAAATACTACCTCTGGTCACTAAGGACTCGGCAGACATCTGCAGAGTATACACTCCGTGATCACTTTACTGACCCATGAAACCGATATTAATAACACGTCATCGATGGGAGGCTGAAGAGCAGTTCCTGCCTCTGCTCTTGGATTTCACCGTGCTCCACATTTCTGGACCTGATTCACATTTTGTCCTGACTAAATCCCTCCTATCAGCGGAGAGGCTGAAGTTCTCACTGCAGGAAGGTATCTTGGCTGGGATGTCAGGGGAGGAGCCCCTGAAGTGGGAGGGGGTAGAGGAAGCGAGCCTGAAGGGGGGTCTCTGGCAGCTGCTTCTCATCACTGGCAGCTTTTAGTGTGGGAGTGGGAGGCCCCACCAGGAGGCAGGACGCCTGGCCGTCCATGCTGTCCGCTCAGTGTGCAGAATCAGGGAAGTGTGAGGTTTCAAGTACTGCGGGCTGCCGGAATGACTGCAGGTGGAACCAGACTTAAAGGGTGGGGCAGGTTCCTGAACTGCCGGAGGATTTGCTAAGTAATCTCTGCACAGCCCTGAGAGAAGCTATTTTCTCGTGGCTGGGTGTGGTCAGCTCTGAAAATGCACTGCCACGTAATCAGAGGCAGGGAAGCTGTGTTGGTAGGGGGTGGGCAGATCCAGGCACGACAGCAGCTGCACCGCGTCCTGGAAGGGACATGCCACAGAAACTGAGATGACCCGGGCTGCAAACTTTCTGCCACTGAGTAGAGCTTGGAACCTGGGCAAAGTACACACCTCTCGGGGCTTCATTTATCACCTCTACAGGGGAAATAACAGGTGCCCAATTTCACAGAGGGTTGTGTAAAGTTGAAACCGGACAAAGCTTAAGAATAAGTCTTATAAACTATAAAGCATGGCCCGACTACAAAGTCTATTATTCTTGCTCTTTGGAGGAAAAAATCTTATGTAAAACTGCTTACACTAACAGCTAATTTCAGAAAGTAAAGCAAGAGGCAAGAAAACAAACTCATGAAGACCCAAAATACAACCAACTAACAGGCATTCTGTTCTTCTGGCCCGGACATTGGTGCCACTTCCTAAGGAAAACTGAAATACTGATTTGGTTTTTTCCCTCAGCACGATGCACCGTTATTGGGCCTTGGGTTAGCCACGGTGGGGACCAAACAACCCATTGGGTAAACGCCACCGCCTCGGGAGAGGTGAGCGGGAAGTGCCGGCGACGTCTGCACAACTAGTCTGTGAGCCTTCCCTGCACTCAACTGTGCGGAGCTCGCAGGCCACACACCCTGGACCCCACTGCTGGGCGGTTTCCCTAACTCAGGTCAGGAGAGAAGTAAGGCTCTGGCAGGGGCCCTGGATAAAACCTGGAGAGCTGCACAGAGGTTACTTGGAAAATGTACTGTTTTTGGAAACAGCCTCTTTTGGATCTTGGGCGGGTATTTGGAAGGCATCCAAAGTGGAGGCTGAGCCAGGACTAGGGAAGAAGTGGGCTGGAGGGGTGGCCAGTGCTGTGAGGGAGAGGTAGTACGGCTGGCCTCTGGGCGGGGGTGGGAGGGACAGAGGGCTCAGAGTGCAAGACAGGCAGGGACCAGAGGCCAGGAGTGCCACCTGGCTCTGCCCAGGAACCAGAAAAGGCTGAGTTTCCGCTCACACGGTGCCAACTGGGGGATAGTCTGCAATGGGCTCACAGCGGGGGAGGCACTCCCACCCCCAGGCCCTGGCATTGACCTGGCCTTGTCTTCCCCCTCTGCAGAAGAGTATGTCTGAAGCACCAGAAGGCAGAGGGCTGACGCTGCCCAGGGAAGCAGAGGAATACTGAGGGAAAACTAAGAGAAGAGAACATCTGGATTGAAGAGGGGAAAATATGCTCCCTCCTTCACCTCCTCCTCCCATCCTGGGAAGGAGTGGGGGCAGGTAGAGAAATTGGCTGTACCTCCCACCCCCTTCTGCCTCCTCCTCTCTATTTTTCACTTCATTTCATGTGCTAGGAAATAATGTCATTCTTCTGTTACTCATCACATTAGCAAACAGCTGTCAGTTTACAACACTGCTTTTCTGGGGGTCAATGGGCCAAATGCGCTCCAGCCCCAGGCCTCACATTTTGTCCCCAATGGGTAGTCATGCCTGTCAGCATCACCCTTCACCCAGCCAGCCGTCTCCATGGGAACACACGGAGCTCCCGGCTCCAAGGGCCCCAGGAAGGAGGGGACTGCCTTCCAGGGGCACCAGGTCCTACCCTCAAAGGCAGTCCTCCCGGTGGTGCCTCAGGTGTGCCCTCCTTAAGAGGATTCAGGGCCAATTCCGCAAGGCTATTATGGGGGTTGAGAGAGTGGGGCACTGGCGGGTGCCTCCGGCCTCCATGATGTGACAGGCTCTGCCCTCAGGGCTGGGGGCACTCCAGGAGATCAGCCCCAGCCCAGCCCACAGGGGGCTGCGTCCCATTGCAGGGAAGGGCAATGAGAAGGTGCTACAGGGTAACTGAGGATGGGGGCGGGGGTGGGAGGAAGAGCACAGGCTCTGCGGTCACGCTGCTCTGCACCCCCGCTGTGGTATTCCAAGCAAGTCACCCAGCCTCTCTGCCATTCAATTTTCTCAGCTCTCAACAGGGATAGAACAATACTTACCTGATCATGAAGACTAAAGAAGGGAATTTAAGTAACTTTATACAACGTTCAGCCCCAAATAAAGTTCCGCATCAGCTTTAACTACTAATGATGATCATAACAGTAAGGAATCTGGGAAGTATCAAGGCGGGACAGCACGGGGTAGAACAGAAAGACTTAGCAGAAAGACCTAATCCAGTCTGAAGTGGGGGAGAAGAGGCTAGAGGGTCGGGGGCAGTTTCTTGGGGAGAACATCTGAGCTTGGACCTAAGAACTTGTGTGAAATTTGCCCTTGAATTTGCCACTTGGCTCGATGCTGTCTCATCCAGCCCACACCTCCAACTCCGGGTCAGTATCCTCCCTCCCCCCCGCTGCTATGCTGCAGAGGCCTGGGAGAGCTGGGCCACTGCGAGGCCCTGAGCACAGACAGTACCTCTAGGGAGCCCTTGGCGCTAGGAGCCGGGGTGGACGTTCCAGGAGTGGGACCAAGTGCTCGAAAGGCCGCAGGCCTGAGCTCCTGCCACCTGGGGCGGCAGGGATCCTGGGAGCACCCCACCTCCACCTGGCTCATGGCCACTGCCAGTCAGGGGCTCCCCCATACAGCTGAGTGACCCGCGAGCTTCAGGAGCCCCTCACGGGGGTGACCAGCTACAGACGACAGCACTGGGTCCGTCTTAACGCCGTCCAGGAGACAAGGCCGTCACCTGTTCCCAAAACCCACCCACCACCTGCTTTTGGCCGTTTTTCTAGTAAGTCCTGTTTGTAATTAGCAGAGACTTGGGACCGGCTCCTGTAATTAGACCAAGCGTTGGTCTGACCCTTGTTTTCCAGGATGCTCCTTCGGTGGCCTATACAACCTCCTATCGATATCAGAATTGAACTGAACCACGTTCTTGGGCAGAGCCTTTAAGCAGAGTGTGTTAACAAGCTGCCCAGACAAGAGAGGGGCTTTTACACACTCCAAGGCATCTGTGATTACTCCAGGGCTTTTCCAAGTCAAACACTCAGAGGCAAATTTTGATTGCTAAACCTAAAGGCAGATCACTAAATAACTCAGACTGTCTCTTCACAGTTTTCGAGTGAAGCTTCCATTTTCATGTCACGCTGACCGCAGACTTACCGAGGTCGATAAGAATCGCATGCTGTTGGGAGGTGAGCCGTTTTAAGAGTTCTTTGTATGGCGTGTCCTTTGGCTGCTGTTTACTGGGAAAATGGTGTTGAAGGCGGTATTGCTCTGCTAGGAATTTCCAGATTTCCCCCCGGAGATGGCGTGGCACACCTTCAGGGGGGTGGGGGGAAAGAAGATAAGATTTTATGCTAAGACTACAACCTAATAATAAAAATGAGTCAGATTTCATTCCATTGACCCAACCTCTTGTTCCATATGGATCAATAGCATTGAAATGGTAAGGAAACAACCAAAATTTTATCCTATCTACTCCCCTTCTCCCTCCCTCCACAGCCCCACCTTTCCCCTACCTCCCCGGACCCTCACTTTCCTTTCAGCTCTCAAATACATACTCTGTTCCGACCGAGCTAGACCCGGCAAGGGCTGAACTGGTGAATGACATGAAGGCCCATTTGGTACCGGTTAGTAATGTTCTGAGGAGAGACACCCAGGCACGTGAAATTATAGTGCACAATGTCGTCTCATACAAGGGACATGAGCTGAATAAGGGGGTTCAGACAGCAAGAGGTCACGGAATCCTTCACTTGTGCCAAGATGTCAGAATGTGGGAGGGAAGAGAGAAGAGTGGCCTTGGGCATGGTGCGCGTGTGCGGAGGAAGCAGGTGGCAGTCAGGCTGGAAGGGTTTCATTAAGAGGCGAGATGAAGGGTAAGCAACCTGCACCTTATTTGGCAGCTCTGGGGAGCTACGGAACATTTCTGAGCTCAGGAGGGAGCAGCCTAACTGGGGAATATTGCTTAGACACCGTGTGCCAGGCGGCTGGAGAAAGGGAGGAGAAGCTGGACACCATCCACATAAATGTGTCTTGGGGAGCATTCAGCCGGGACCTGAAAACAAGAAAAGCTATCCAAGAATCTCTCCTCCATGTTTTAAATACAACTGATTTGAATACTCAAAGTAATTAAAAATGTCATCTGAAACTGTGGAAAGTTCTCTTAAAGCCAATGATGTTATTTAAGGCAAACTTCAGTAACAAAAGTGATGGTTTTGATTCAAAACTTTTTGGTTCATCTGTTGTTATGAGGCCCAAACGCCAAAATGGGGAGAGAAGGGAGGCTGCAGAATGAGATACCAAATCTTTCTCATCTCTCACAAGAGCTCTCTTGAGAAAAAAGGAAGTTCTGATTTAGCGACTGAGCTTTCCTTCCATTCAGGAAAATCTGCCTGCCTTGTACAGTTCCCAGCTACTAGAGTGCCTGCCCAGGAAGACTGTTTCCTGGCTCTCCACGCGCCACGCTGGAGAGAAGTCTCAGCCACTGGTGACATTTACTGTGAGGTCATCAGACGCTGCCACCATTCTAAGCACTTTGTCACCCGCAGGACCTGCTGAGGGCAACGGGATGAGGACCCTCATGGTAAAGACAAGGAGACTGAGGCCAACAAGAACAGATCCCTCACCCGAGATCACCCAGCAGCTGGTTCGGAGCAGAGCAGAGAAAGGAACTGCTGCTGTTTCTCTCTTCGTGTCTTCCCTGTCACAACAGTCAGACAAGCTGCTACGGGAAAAAGGTATGTTGTGTTCCTGCCTGGCGGTCAGTAAGAAAATCATCATTCGTGGCTTGGAACCAGAGAACCGTCAAGGCTATTTATTACCGGATCCACCAGGAACTATTTTACAACACTCAGCTATCTCTGAGAAATAACTCTAGGTGGGGTGGCTGGGTGGCTCAGTCGATTAAGCATCTGACTCTTGATCTCAGTTCAGGTCTTGATCTCGGGGTCATGAGTTCAAGATCTGCAGTGGGCCCCACACTGGGCATGGAGCCGACTTCAATAAGTAAATAATAAATAATGTGCTTTAGGTATAATAAGTGATTTGATTTTTCCCTTACACATACCAGATGGAAAAGAGTAAAAAAGGTGAGCTGTGGGAGAAACCCAAGGCTACACTTAACTGCGACCACACCCATACCTCCTCTAAATGCCGGTCTCAGCATTCAACTCATGACCCCATGTAGTGGGTTGAACGGTGGCCCCCAAAACACATGGGCACATCCTAACCCCTGGAACCAGGGAACATGATTTGGAAAAAAAGTTTTTATAGATTATAAGGAAAGTCTTGAGAGCATCACCCTGATTCTGCAGGTGGGCCCCTGTCCAAGGACAGGCTGAGGAGAGACCAGGGGAGCGGCCGAGAGGAGCAGGCTGTGGGACCAGGAGGCAGAGACCACGGTGCTGCAGCCCCAGGTCTAGGACCGCCGACAGCCCCCACAAGCGGCCAAGTGTAGCCCTGCACACACCTCCACTCTAGACCTCTGGCCTCCAGGAGTGGGAGGGAAAACATTTCTGCTGCTTTAGCCACCAATTTTACGATCATCTGTTAAGGCAGCAACAGGAAACTAATATACCCCGACGTCTGCCTTTTTATATTATTCCATTCCTTCTCTTCCTGCTGTCCCTGCTCGGAAGAGTGCCTTAGGGTGTGAGTACACATGCACATACACACGCAAGCCCTCAACATTTCAAACTCTATTAAAAGTAACTGTGGCTTGAAAAACAGTCAACATATCAAGTGATTTATAGTGGGGTTTTTCACAAAGTATTTTTTTCAGACTGGGAAATTTTCCCAGGCTATGAGATGACCAATTTCCTCTTATTACTAAACCATTCCCATTATCTTATCAGACCTTTATTTTTTGGAGGAAAAGATAACTGTTTGTGTCATTGGACAATACCACATATTCTGGCATTTAAGAGAGCTTAGGTTTTGTGATTTAAAAACAGAGAGTCATGCAAATTGGAGCCAGTGCCTTTGCTGTGAAGGACCTAGCACCCCCTTCCCCAGGTTCAGTTTGCCTCCACTCGTAACCCACTCTCACCCTGGGCTTGTGGGCAGAGGTCACCGTGGACAGGAGGCCACTCTCCCCCCACGTGTAAATACGTTTTTGTTTTTACTGACTTCAAAAGTAATTTGTGCTCATCATTTTTTTTTTAAGCAAAGCCCTTCTAAAAATGCAAAAAAGATATAAAGAAAGTGAAAAACCACTCATAACTAGAGTGAACATATACTTCACCACCCAAAGCAGAAAGCTCTTGAAAGCAAAGGGAGGAAGGTATCAATTATTTCACTGGGACAATGCTAAACCGGAGGTACAGTCATCCTGCCTACTACTCAGATATCTGCAAACGGGTCATGCATGGCCCCCTACCTACATATGAGAGCATGCACTACTTCCCTCAGACATCTTCTGCATCAGGGATTATAAATCGACGGCATCATTTTCAAGGACTATGGCACAGGCTGGTCACATGGTTGGGGTTTCTGGGTTCTGTTTTGGTTTCTGACTCTACAATGCCACCAAAAGCATTCTTCCCACTGCAGTGCATTTTTGACTGGTAATTTCTGGACTAGTTTTCGAAACGTGGCACTACTGGATCAGATGTAAGGAGTGTTTGCATCTGGCCCATACTGCCAACTGCTCCGGTGGCCTGTTCACAATCTCATTCCTAAAAAGTACGCTCTGGTTTATAAAGCTCTACCTTGCTATCTTTAGTGAAATCATTTAAACCCAAACTAAGCTTGAGTTATTTAAGACCCCACAGAATTATTCTTCCTTCTCCCAAGTTGACACCTTAATCCTGCTGCTCAATCCAGTTTTTTTTTTTAAGATTTATTTATTTATTTGACAGGGAGAGAGATCACAAGTAGGCAGAGAGGCAGGCAGAGAGAGAGGAGGAAGCACGCTCCCTGCTGAGCAGAGAGCCCGATGCGGACCTCGATTCCAGGACCCTGAGATCATGACCTGAGCCGAAGGCAGAGGCCTTAACCCACTGAGTCACCCAGGCGCCCTGCTCCGATCCAGTTTTAAGTTGAGTAGCTCATCAGTCCTCTTCTCCATCACTTAAGGACCCTTAGATCATTAGGAGGAAGGGCCTCATCACTCATACAGGACTGCCTTCTCTTTTAAAGGCTCCATAGTAACCTGGCCTCAACCTAAAAGGCCAAGGAGGTGGTTCTGACTTAATCTCCTTTTTTATTCTGAGCTACCAAATGGACTCTGGGCATTTGTTTGGAGTCATTACATCCTCTGTGTTGAAACCAGAAGAATACCTGTGTATTCTTTGTGTAGTTAGAAACACGGAGTTCCTGACATGGAAGGCAATAGGGCTGTACCAGTGGATACAGAGGGAATTCCAGGTTTGGCTCATCTCCGCATACAAACTATACAATCATCTATCCCAACCTTCACTATACCGGCTCCAGATGCCTAGAGTGTTTCCATCAATTCCCCCTTATAAAATGCATAAAGAAACCCAATATATCCAAGTGATAGGCGTCTGAGAAGCTCAAACATTTGGAATAGGTGTCACAAAGGCAATTCACCTTCTTTGGAAGCAAAGCCACCTAAAGGCCATCATGCCGTTAATAGCAAAAAGGGAAAGAAGAGACTCATTCCTTTCTCTGCTTTTTCCTTTTTCCAGACAACAATCTGGAGCCATTTGGTGCAGTGGTAAGCCTCCAGCAACCACTATGGGAACAAGGAATGGGAGAACTGAAAGAGAGTTGTGAGACCCTCAGTATGGTCCATAAATCTCATTCTAGCAGCCAAGAGGTCCGTGCCCAAAAAGGCGAGGACCCCTCCTGAAGGTCACACTGGCAGCCATGGGCCAATCTGGAGCCTCACTCTTCACCACACGCTACATCTCTGGTCTCTAAGAAGAGCACTGCCGAGGCAGGTTCAAGCACAGATGGTGCCGTGTGATGGTGAGAAGTCCAGCAGACGGGTGTGCTAGCGGCTCTGTGGCCATAGGCCCATTACAACTGAGCAATGTTTCCTTACCCATAGAAAGGATAACCTCTTATTACTAAAACAGGTGCTGTGAAATTCAGATAAAGGTTAAATAATGCCTGCAGGAGGCTACAGAAAACGGCTTTACCCCACTCACTGCCTTACAGATGAATTACATTTGCGTAACTTCTTCTACTGAGCTGCTAATAAAGTCAGAAGAAAACCGTAAACTTCATACATGTTTGCAAAACTCTGTCTGAATTCTTGGTTATTCACGACTACATTGACCAGAACTCAGTAATCACTAGATTAGACTCCGGAAGTCTCTGATTTTGCCAGCAGATGCTAATACACATTTACTTTTTAAAAGAAATAGTTGTTTTACTTGAACACTAATTAATCATTGAGGTTAAGATGTAAAATGGAGCTACTGTGATGAAGGACCAGTTTTTCTTTTAAAGTGTTCCAATCCACTGCCAATACTTCTATAAAATACACTAAAAGTGAATTTATAGAAAAATCAAACAAAAAAGACTGACACAATAGAAGTCTACTTTTTTTAAGGATTACCCTTATCAAATTGCTGGATACGTTTCTAAATGCTTAGTCTCAAGTTCTACGCTCAGGCCAGTCACGTGTGGAGCAGCACATAGTCTGCAGACCACCCTGAGCAGATGCTGCCCACCCACCCGGACCTCCCAGGACAGCAGGCACGTGCGGTGTGCTTCCAGGGATCAGCTCATCTACTGCTCAAAGCAATCACTGTCAACACCCACATCTTACACATGGGGAAAGTGGAGCTCAGGGACGTTGAGCCATTTGCCTAAGACCACAAGGCAAATCAGTAGGGTTGGGATCTAAACCTGGGGCTACCTGCCTGAAGGCTGTGCACAAAACGCTGTGCTGTCTCCTGAGAGTGTTCAGAGAGAAGCCGTGCAATTATTTTTCACTTTACCATTTAACTCAGGGTATGTCATCACTACCCAGGCTGTAGGCAACCAAGCATGGTTTTCCTGTCTTCTTCCTGTTATCTGGACTTCTGGACATTTTAATTAGAAGGAATCTTAACGGTGATAAAACTTATATCAATTAAGACATCTAGAAACAGATTAGAGAAAGACATGGTAACCAAGAAAGAAACGGCCACCAAAATTGGACTTGAACATTTTTTTAGGGGCACCTGGGTGGCTCAGTTGTTAAGTGTCTGCCTTCGGCTCAGGTCATGATCCCAGAGTCCCAGGATCAACCCCCATAACAGGCTCCCTCTCTCATTCCCCCTGCTTGTATTCCCTCTCTGGCTGTGTTTCTCTTTGTCAAATGAATAAATAAATTTTTTTTTTTAAAAGAACGTTCTTTTGTTCCATACATCTCCCCAGTCATCAGTGCAAGGTAAGGACGGCTGGACGATTTCCCATAAAGCTTACCTTGCCCAACAGCCAAATGCATCTTCTCCATGTCAAACTTAATTTTTGATCTTCCTGGAGTGCTAAGCATCTTTTCCCACACTGTGGTTACTTCTTTAAGACAAGGAGTGATTTCTTCATAATCGAGCTTTAGGCGCTTGTTCAGCAAATCATTTTCAGAGGCTAGAAGAGATCATTTAAGAACACACATTAGACGGAGCGCTGTGGCTGCCAACTCACTCGCCACTGCTGAGATATTGAGCCGTTGCAGCAAGCCAGCTCACCAGGTCCCAACTAAAGTCACTGCTGCTGCCTCACCCCATTTTCCTTACCTTGGAAAAAACTAAATACACGTAAGAGGTATCCTTGATCTCTCTTGCCCCTTCGCCCCCGCAATGAATCCTGCTGGCACTACCACAGAAATATATCCCATACCTGTCCAGTTCTAGCAATCACCACAGCTGTCCCATTAAACCACAAATAACTCAAGGACAGGAGCTATGTGCTAAACTTCCTGGTGTCTGGCATGGTTAGAGACCAACAAGATTTATTCATCTGAGCCAGGAGAGACCCTGCAAAGATAGTCCCTCCTTGTTTAGAGCCAAACCTCCTTAGGGAGCTTCTCCTTAGTCATGTTTCTGCTTCCTGCAGCTCAACAGAAGAAATCTGCCCTTTTCATAGGACGTCCCAAATACATGAAGGTAGTTACTATTTCCCACCAATCTTATTCAGCTCAAACTACATTAAGAATTGTACCTAACTTACCAAAATGAGGTGGGGAGGAGGAAGGGACTCAATAAAGGAAAAGCTTAACTTGACAATTCTCAGGATTAGATCAGACAACTTCACTCCCATCTAAAACCACTATATCCTATTCCGACACAGTGGTAATGCCGCCAGCCCCCAAGTCCATTCCACCTCACATCATAGATCTTGACTATGAGTTTATTCGGACAGCAGGTAGGATACACAGCTAAATATAAGCCAATACCTAGGCCTCTGCAGAACTGATCAACTACTGTCTTTTATGATATAATAAGCAAAGACTGTGTCCTCAGTACATTATATTTAACAACATTTCATCCTAGTGACTCTCTGAGGTCGGGTTCTGGGTGAGAAGTGAGGCACAGAGGCTGAGTAGCTCCTCCATGATCCTCAGCAGGAGGTGGAGGGGCCGAGGCCCTTGCCCTTCTCCACTGCCCCGCAGAGCTTGCTGTTCTTAATGACAGCTTTTCAGGAACAAGGCATGTATCTGTCAGGGGCCTTAAATGTTTGACAGAATCCAGTGGAACTTTCTGGGCCTAGAGTTTTCCGAGTGAAAGATTTTCAATATGAATGTGACCTCTTTAACAGACACAAGGCCACTCACATCTTTTTCTTCTCATTTCAGTTTTGGTAAATTGCACCTTTCACGAAGTTTGTCCGTTCTGTCTAAGCTGTTCAGTTTCCTGGCATAAAGTCATTCTTAGTCCTAGAGACACTGACAAGTCAATGCACACATTCCCATGCACCTGTCCTTCCCCAGCACATTCCCATGCACCTGTCCTTCCCCGCCTTCAAGTACAAACGCATCAAAAGCTGGTGTTGAAAATGGCTACCGAACTCCTGCATGCAGCCTCTCATGTCATGGACATGGACGCTGGGGTTGAGAGCGAGTACAGGGCCTGCCCAAAGTTATTCACCAGCTGGTAGGTAGTCCAGCCACTCTGGGCCTGGTGCTACCTCACCTGCGAGTTTTTATCTGCTACTTTAATCTTTTCCTTATTTTGAATAATACTTTTTTTCTTAAGGTCCCACTAAATAACTCTTGTGACAAATCGGGTTCAGGACCAGCTTTGCTGGGGACAGTGACTGCAGGTGGCACTGCGCTCTCGGTGGCAACAGACATTTCTCCAGCAGTGAGCTCTGCCGTGAGGCTGTCAGGCCGCACGAAGAGCCCAGCAAGCGACAGGAGGAATGTCTCTGAGGTCAAGAGAGCGGAAGATTCAGTTGAAAAGGCTTAATCCATGTATTTCACTGTTGGCCCGAGCACTGTCCTGCTGTTTGAGTATCCCAGCACTGCTGCCGAAAATCCGTAGCCTCCAAAACGTCTTATCAAGCAAGGCAGTTGGTGCATGTTTGTGACAAATGTCAAGGCTCCCAGCCAAGGTCTTTAAGATACAAGACCAAACTGTTTATGAAATAAACGTCTACAAACCCATGACTGTGCTTTTCTGGGGCTAGGGCAACCAGGAATACATGAGATCAAATGTAACTTTCCAAAAGAGTCTTGAAAACATTCATTACCATTTGCCATAATGTATGAGTAAGCTGGACTTTGGACTAATAATTTTCAGGCCTGATTTATGCCCGTTACACAGGGTGGACTGTAGCTGCCCACCCCCAATCCTGCACCATGAACAACTGCCTTCACAGATAAAATGTTCTTCCAGCTGCCACCATCTCTTAAAAACTTAGTAAGGAAAGGCTAAGAGGCTGGAAGCATCAATGATTAAATAACCTCCAAACCTTTAGAGATTTTGGAAAAATCAGATTTAATCTTTATTTTTTTTTTTATAGCCAACATATTGCATTTGCTTAACCAGGAAAAAAAACCTTTAAAAAATACTTTCAGTTACAACTCAATTAAAATTCAAAGTGTTATACCATTATGCATATATAGTGTCTTCAACATGAAGTATGAAATTCTGAATTATATGAGTTAGTTCAACAATCAATAGTGTGCTAACCCCAGACCATGGCTGTATTGAACCACACCCTGTCCTGCATGAAGCTGCCTGCATTCTCATTTATAATAGGGGGAGAATGGTCTTGCAGAGGGGCATGGGAGAGACTGCTGGCTTGGGAGACAGGCAATGCATTTTAGTCCCAGCACCAGGAAAAGCTGCCGTTTAACTCTGGGAAAATGAGAATTCAGCTTCCAACTCTCTACAATGGAGTGAAGTGGATTTAGATGATGTGATTTGCTTCTTTCTTAGCTGCAACGGTTCTGGAATAGTAACAGATACTTAATCCACACATTCAAAAGCCAGGAAATAGGCTTAACCACAGAGATCCTCCTCATACATGTTCTCCTAATTTCTTCCCCAAACAGCAAGCAATTCAGTTTTAACACCTGATCAATTTCTACCACTTAACTTTCCTTTAAAAGCAACTAAAAGTGGCACCTGGGTGGCACAGCCAGTTAAAGGTTCAACTCCTGGTTTGGGCACAGCTTGAGATCTCACGGTCATGAAACTGAGCCCCTCCAGCTCAGTGCCGTTTCCTGGAGATTCTCTCTCCCTCTCCCTGCCCCTCCTGCTTGTGCGTGTTCTCTCTCTCTTTCTAAGAGAAAGAAAGGAATCGGGGCACTGAGTGAGCTCAGTTAGTTAAGCTCTACCTTTGGGTCAGGTCATGATCCCAGGGTCTAGGGATCAAGCCCTACATCGGGCTCCTTATACAGCAGAGTCTGCTTCTCCCTCTCCCTCAGCAACACCCCACCGCCCGCGGCTCCTCCTTGCTCTCAAATAAATAAAATCTTCAAAAAAATAAAAAACTTAAACCCAATGCAATAGAATGTCTAATAAACAGTACACCCCTGGTTGGTTCTTATCAAATCTTGCTTCTGTATTTATTTGTTTATTTATTTAAAGATTCATTTATTTAAGAATTTATTTATGTGAGAGAGAGAGTGCACACACGCAAGTGAGCATGGGGGGTGGTGTGGGGGAGTGGGGGAGAGGGAGGGTGGGGGGGGAGAGAGAGAGAGAGAGAGAGAGAGAGAGAGAGAGAGAGAGAGAGAGATCCAAGGAGATTACAAGCCATGTGTGGAGCCAGACTCAGGCTCCATCCCACAACCCGACATTGACAACCTGAGCCAAAACCAAGAGTCAGAGGCTGAACTGAGTGAACCACCCAGGTGCCCCTTGTTTCTTATTTAATGAGAAAGTTCTGCCCCCAACCCAACTGAACAAAGCTTACCAAATGTTTTTTAGGCAAGTCATGGTCAGGCTCTTATTAATGATTAAGCTTCTCAGCAATATAGGTACTGTAACACACTGAAACCAGGCTTTCTTAATTACATTAAAGAAGCCTACTGTGCTTTCACCACAAAGGTAAACATATGTTGAACTTTACAGAGCTGGGAAGAGAAATTAATTCAAACAGCAAGAACTAAAGACCAGCCAGGAGCGGCCGCGGCCCGATGAAGTAAGGAAGCCGCAGAGAGGTGCTGGCACAGGCTAGTGAGTGCAATGCAACAGGGGGCGAGGCGGTCCAGGTGACCTGCCGAAACCCTTCCCCCTTCCTTCTGGTCGGTCTCGCTGCCATATACGCAGCTTTGCAAAAGCTCTGCTTCCATCTTCCATGGCACACCGATCTTGTCACATCAGCGGCAGTCGCGATGCCTCCCAACATCCCAAGAAGGAGCCAGCACCATTCCCATTTTACAGCTACGCCCTAATTTTCCATGGCTGTCATTTCCAAGAAGATTGGCCAAGATAAGTATTTGGATTTATGACCCTTCATGACCGAACATAACCACTTCTCTGCTTTTCAACAAAAATCCCAAGCAACAGACACATGAATATGAGTGCTAGGTTCCAGAGTGGTGGTTTAGCTCATGGCACGCTCAGTGACATCATCACGGTCAAATCTCTTCTCGAAATCTGCCTTAATTCATTTTTTAAAGATTGATTTAGACATCCACTTTTAGAATGGCCTTCAAGAACCCAGAAGGAAATGGCAAGAAAACAACTGGCAGAAAACTCAGCATTCAGTGCATAAAATCCCCTTGCTGCGGCACCCCTTCCACAGCCCATCTAGGGATGATCTATCTGTCTGTCTCGATACTAGGGGAGGGGGACGGAGCCCATAGTATCTGTGTCGGTCTGCAGCCTGTTCCAGCCACCAAGCTACTTTCTTATCAAAGGTCACTCAGTTGGTTGAGTGGTTAAGTGTCTGCCTTCCACTCAGGTCATGATCCCAGGGTCCTGGGATCGAGTCCTACATTGACTGGGCTCCCAGCTCAGTGGGGAGTCTGCTTCTCCCTTTCCCTCTGCTGTTCCCACTGCTTGTGCTCTCCTGCTCTCTCTGTCAAATAAATACATAAAATCTTTAAAAAAATACCAAAACATATTATTACTTTGTATCTGACTTATTGTTTTTGGTCAAAGATGACACACTTTTTTGGACTATGAATCTTATTCATCAGATTTGGTGTCTTAATAACCTTCACCTCTATACAGATCTCAAGGAAAAGATGAAGATCTGCAGTCAAGAAGTAAGTTCAAGGACATGTTCTACTTGCACAACTGCCCTGGGCCGTGGCGGCGTAACTCAAATGCCTGCATGGCCTCCCTCTGAAAAAGGACACCTGACTTCCTGATCAAAATGCCCATTATTTCCTATCCAGCCAGTGCTCTACACTCCAAGACCCATGTTCTTTCCATTAGACTGCCCACTTTGCTTCTTAGCTGCTATGAAAATAATATTTTTTGGTTCAAACAACAGTACAGAAACAGGAAATAAACAAAATATAAACTAGCAAAGTTTACATCTTATGTTGATACCAATATAATCCCTGGCAAGAACCTGGCTGATCTGAGCCTCAGTTTCCTCTTCAGGCTAATACCCATGTTCCGGAGCTGTAAATGGCATTAAACAAATGTGTTTATATAAAACCTTGGCATGAGTTCAGGTAGAACTCAGCTAACACTAAAGCTCAGTCCTCTTCAGATCCCCTGGAACCCACTAAAAATGCATGGAGTGAGGTCAGGAACTTAAATGACTTGTGTAGGATTAGTTCATACCTACCAGCCAAGCACAGACTGTGGCTGAGGGCAAAGTAGGGAGAGAGGGAGAGAGGGAGAGAGAGGAAGAGAGGGAGAGAGGGAGAGAGGGAGAGAGAGGGAGAGAGGGAGAGAGGGAGAGGAGAACAAAACAAAAAACACTCTTCAGAGGGTTGAAGCTTACATTTGAAGGCTGTCTCTTGGAAGTTCTAGATGTAATGCTAAAAATGACCATATAGGAATAATTTATTATAGTTAGTGAGACTATCATGAATTCTCCAGAAAGTAAAAAGCAGTAACGCGACTTTGAAAAAGTAAACATATTTCATATATGTACGTAAGTATGTACGTATGCACATATGCTAGAGTATCTTGTTTTTCTTTGTAAAGACAGTATACTTCTGTCAGATGTGATTCACTTCAGAGCCAAGATAAACTACCAGGCCTGTTCATTCTAAAAAATGGCAAACCAACCTTGCAGCTTCTGATTTTCCTTCTCCATTCTGAGAAGCAGTATCTGTTGTAAAATAGCCTTTTGCCATAACTCTCGAAGCTCGCGAGAGGTTCTTTTCTTCTCCTCTGGGACGGGACAGAAGGGTCCATCTTCACAAACTGGTTCTAAAGGAGATCGTGGTGGAAGCTCTCCCAGTTCTGAATACTCTGGGGATGGAAAAGGACATTTCAGAATGGTCATTTTTTTCCCCCAAGTATCATATGGTTTCACTTACTTGTGGAACATAAGGAGTGACATGGAGGACTTTAGGTGAAGGATAGGAAAGGTGAACTGGGGTAAATTGGAGGGGAGACGAACCAGAGCCTGTCGGCTCTGAAAAACAAACTCAGGGTTTTGGAAGGGAGGGGGTGGGGGATAGGTGAGCCTGGTGGTGGGTATTGAGGGCATGAATTGCATGGAGCACTGGGTGTGGGGCATAAACAATGAATCTTGGAACACTGAAAAAATAAATAATCATAAAAAAATTTTAAACAAAGCATCAGAAAATTTCTGTTATTATGAAATGATATCACCAGATTAAAAGTTCAAGTTTTAATATGCATTGAAATAAGTTAGGTCTGAGCCACAGCCATCAAATTATACATCAACTAGCAAGCAAAAGTTGGAGAAGCTGAGGTAATGTTCAAAGATATCTACTTTTAAAGGTGTAATATTTCTCTTTTCTTCTGAGCTAATGACTGCATTATTGGTAATAGCACATATTCAGAATGCTCACTCTCTGCTGGATTGTTCTGAGGGCTTTATGGATATTAGTTTATTTAACACTCAACCACCCTAAGATGTAGCTACCGTAACTATTCAGTTTCAAAGAAAAGCAAACTGAAGTACATTTGACACCTCTCAAATCTCCCACAGCTAGAGGTGTAGAAGCAGGATCAGGGACGCAAGCTGGCTGGCTTCCATGTGCATTCTTAAGCACCACGTTATAAGGCTAGGTATTCTGGAAGAAGATTAACTCGTATTTAAGAGCCAATAATAACAGTGACCATTAATGGGTCCTGTACCAAGTGCTGGGCATCATGCCAGGTGTTTTATATAGACAGACTCATTTAATCCTGATGACAACTCCAGAAGACAGGGATTAGCCTGAAGAGAAAAACCAAGGCTCAGAGAAGAAAGGAAGTTGCCCAGGGTCAGAGAGGGAATAAGCAGGTGTGTTAGGATCCCAACCAATGTCTGCCTGACTTGGAAGAGTTCATGCTTTCAGCTTGATATCCCTATAATTCAAATGTTCCCTATGTCATCAGGTTTCAAATTTCTATTTATTAGTTGAAATCTATTTACATTGCATGAATTTGTAACTTTCTCAACTGCAGACCCCATGTGGCTGGGACACAGCGCTATTCTAACTCATAAATACCTTACAGAGAGGCAAAAAGAACATCCCACCTGCTTACTCTGAAACTAGCTATAAACTGCAGAAGTTGTTATATGGAGTATTAATCAGCCATAAGGAAGGAGGAATACCTACCATTTGCATTGCCATGCATGGAACTGGAGGGTACTGTGCTAACTGAAATAAGTCAAGTAGAGAAAGACAATTATCATATGGTTTCACTCATGTGTGGAATGTAAGGAATGGCACAGAGGACTATAGGAGAAAGGAGGGAAAACTGACTGGGAAACAAACAGCATTACAGAAGGGAGGGGGTGGGAAGATTCGGTAACGGGTGATAGGCATTAAGGAGGGCATGTGTGGTGATGAGCACTGGGTGTTATACACAACTAATGAATCACTGAACACTACACATCAAAAGCTAATGATATACTGTATGTTGGCTAATTGAACATAATTTTTAAAAAGTTCTTATATGAACGGGCCCCATCTGAGGCAATGTATTCTTGGGAACTTCTCTCTAAACTGAATCCATATGAAATCATGGTCCTAAACATTCTGCGGAAAGCCCTTCACAGACAACGGGAATCTCACAACCACCCAGATCACAACATACACTCTCTGCCACTGTACAGTTCCAACAAAATCCCACATTACAGTTAATTTCCAGAAGAGTTTCAGTATTGACTGCTCATTATCTAAAGGAGGGTTTGATTTCCAGTTACGAAATCTGTGAAATCAAACACAAGCTACACAGTGTTTCATTTTGTAAAGTGACTTGTCCATCTTAACTCTTATTAGAGTTACCCGATTTAAAAAATTTATGATAAACATTAAGAATGCTTTGTCATGGGGCGCCTGGGTGGCTCAGTTGGTTAAGCCTGCTTTCGGCTCAGGTCATGATCCTGGAGACCCGGGATCGAGCCCCACATTGGGCTTCCTGCTGGGCGGGAAGCCTGCTTCTCCCTCTTTCAGTCCCCCTGCTTGTGTCCTCTCTCTAGCTGTGTTTCTCTGTCAAATAAATAAATAAAATCTTAAAAAAAAAAAAGAATGCTTTGTCATCTCTGTAAGTATTTAAATGCTTATCATTATATTTCTACCTCCATCTATTTCATAATGATCCTTTAAATGAATGAATAAATTAAAATTCTTCTTTTGGAGGTAGTTTATGCATGTTACAGGAGGATGCTCACGTGTGATGGTCAGTATAAAAGCGGGAATCACAGTGTCTCTACTGTATGCTCTCAATCTTAAAATTATTATGAGAAGCAGGACTGTTCAGCCTGGAGCCAGGCTGTCTGCATTTTCACTAAGACTCTGCATTTTTTGATTTCGTGACCTTCAGCAAGTTGTTTTAACTGCTTTATGCCTCACAGTTTCCCAATCTGTCAAGGAGGAATTACAGCACCTACCCCACAGAAGTGTTTAAAGGAATTGGGGCATCTGGGTGGCTCTACAGGTTAGGTGTCAACTCTCAATTTCAGCTCAGGTCATGATCTCAGGGTCAAGAGATCTGTGCTCAATTTGGAGTTTGCTTGTCCCTCCCCCCCGCCCCCGCTTGCATTCTCTCTCATGCACGCTCTCTCTCTCTAAAATAAATATATATATATTTTTTAAGGAAGCGCTAGAGGGGGCGCCTGGGTGGCTCAGTGGGTTAAGCCTCTGCCTTCAGGTCATGATCTCAGTGTCCTGGGATCGAAGCCCGGATCGGGCTTTCTGCTCAGCAGGGAACCTGCTTCCTCCTCTCTCTCTACCTGCCTCTCTGCCTACTCATGATCTCTCTGTCAAATAAATAAATAAAATCTTAAAAAAAAAAAAAAAGGAAGCACTAGAGAGATTGAGTTAATATATATCCCATAAACTATGTGAAACAGGGTCGAACACACAGTAAGAATACAGTGAATGCCAGCTTCTTATTGTTTGCTATTACAAAGTCCTTAACAGCACAGGAAAAAATACCAGAAGGAAAGGCATCAATATTTAGCTACTCCACAGTAAGCTCTCAAAAAAGGCCACCTTGTGAGGGAGGGTTTTTACCGAGCACCCGGCACAGTGCCGGCCAGCCAGCAGGTGAGCGTGGATACCGCTGAAGAAGAGAGACAGACAGGGGCTAGGCTTGCGTGTGCTTGCTGCTGTTCTTTGTGGTTCCTAAATTCATGACAATAAACGTAATTTTTAGAACAACTGAAGAAAGGTAATGCAATCTGTTCCAATTTAAATCAAAGATTGCAAAATATTCTGCAAAAAACACTTAGAAGACAAACCAATCTCCCCAAACTTGTGTATTTAGCATTAGTTGTATCGGTGGAGATGAAGTTGACCCTTTTTTCAGAAGGCACTTTAGTCAGTATTCTTATTCAATCTTATTCTGCAGCCTGGAGTCTTCTATCTGAGCTCTTCCCTTTCTTCTTTGACCATCTTGGCTGTTGAAACTCTGCTGGACACTGTGTTGATGATTCAAGTTCTGCTTCATCTCATCTAAAGGATTCACCCTTCCACCGGCTAGTAAGGGTCTCGTTTCCCCAAAGTGGTGATGGAGAGACGACCTTGCTGGGGCGCAGGTACCATGGGGCAGCTGCGAGCAGTGCCATGCGTGCTTTCATGGGCACACAGGAGACAGCCAGGGACCTGCTCCTGTGACATCAGGAGGCGCAGTGTGGGCATTCTTTCTCCCCCTTCAACACTGCTATGGGTCAAGGGCTCCTGTCACCTAGTCTCCTGCCTCCAACCTCACTCCTGCTCTTCACCACTGCTCTTCTTGTCTGCTGCGTCTTGAAAATTCCTGTGACGTTACTTTCAAATCCTGCAATGTCATCAACAGAACAGGGGTGATTCAGGCTGGGATGATGGAACAGGTCTGGGAGTTGAGGCTGCTTGGTCCCCAGATCCATTACTCCCTGCCAGCTGGGTTGCTGACAAAAAGCAGAGCCTAAGGAAGCACAAGATCTGCAAGGAGTCCACACATTGCGGCGACGATGATAAACGTTGCTTCCCTGATGTTCTCGACTTCTGCCTTTTTACTGTTGATCGCAGCTCCGTTTGTTAAACATTCACTGAGTCCTTCACACCAGTAAGCTTGTCTGATTCTCATGCAAGACGTGACCCTATCACCCTCATTTTACAGCCAAAACAATGAAGGAGCAGTGAGGTTTTGTAACCCAGTCAAGGTCAGAGCCACCGTGTGAAGTACAGAATGCTCACCCAACGCTTCTCTAACTGCTAGACGTGCAAGCCTCAAGCGGGAATCCTGCTGCAACCTGAATTTTGATTAAGTTTGTCTTTGGGGAGCCTGGGAGTCTGTATTTCTAGCAAGCTCTCTGGCACAGCTGCCACTGCTGGTTCTCAGAGCACATTCGGGGGTTTGACATGGTAGCTCCACTCTTCACTCGCTCATGTGGTGCTGTGCTTGGGAGCGCGTCAGTTCATCTCCGTTCCCCGCCGCCGCAGAGCACAGTGCAGGCACTGTCGCCGTTGGCGGCCTGAGTGGAGGCATTCACACATGGCCAGAGCTTGTCCTGACCTTGGCCGGGCAGCCAAGGCCAAGTGCAGCACATGAAGAAGGACTACCAGTACTAGCACTGATTTCACCTTTCAATACACAAAATAAAAGCCCACTGTAAAGGTCACCCGCTGACAGCAGGGTTTTCTCAAATTCTCAGCACTACTGACATTTGGGGCTGGATAATTCTTTTTCACAGGGGACAGTTTTGTGCATTTTAGAGTGTTTAGCGGGTCCCCAGGCACTACCCACCAGGAGACAGTAGCACCTGCCCACCCCAGCAGTAACCATGAAAATGCACTGACACTTAAATGTCCCCTGGGGAGAAGGCAGAGGACGCAATCACCCCAGCAAGAACCCCACGCAAAATAAGAAATCCATCACTTATTCCTCTCCTAAACCCTAGGAAGGGGTACAAATATATCTCCTTCACCCAAATTCATTTTAGATGCTAACGATTACCAATGTTCCAGTTTATAATTAACAACTTTTAAGTATACCATCCTTTGTTCCTATTAAGAGTAGCCTAGGTACAAAGTGGGTTAGTAACTTACAAAAGACCAATAGTTAAGTAGGGGTTTTTTCCTAAATCTGGCCAGCCTAAAAGAATCAAAGTGGGCTGTTTTCTTAGCAATGCAAAAAGACCCAGGTTTCGGTCGAGGGCATAGCTTTCTACCAGTCCTCTTTCATGGGCACAAGCTTGGGGTACAGAGTGCATGGGGTACAGTCCAGTGAGACATATAGTCAACACACACGAGGCTGAGTGGAGTGACAGAGTCAGGGTGAGGATAATATGAAGATGTTAGTCAACTGTCAGTGAGAACCTTATTCTAATAATAAATATGTGCATTATTTTTACTTGGATCACCCCCTAACGATTTACACTAGTATTTATCAAGTCCCTTATATGTACCTGGGATGTGACGTGGTCTTTTGATGTTTCCAGCATTCTTCAGAGCAACATTGGGGATCTGGCTTCCTTCCCCAACCTATACTCTTGCTGAGAGGCTGCTGCGTAGAGGCTGATGGGGAAGAGGACGGTAGAGGCTAGGCCAGGGGGGTCCTTCCACCCCGGGGCCAGCCTGGTGGTCCCTCTTTGTAAACCTCTGGGGTTCCAGTCCCTCAGTGCAAAATGTGAGAAATGACATTCACCTGTGACTGCCCCAACTGTGGAGCCCACAGGCACTGACGGACAAACATACTTCTGCGTCTACAAGGCCATGAAACCAAAGGGCGGCAATGACCCTGGGATTGGACTGGGGAGACTACTATTCAGACAAGCCCTATAATGGCAGGATGGAGCATGCTGGGAACACGGAGCCATTAAGAAACTATCGGTTTCAATGGGTTCTGAGAACTTCAAGACCAGACACCTTAAAGCAGACAACTGCCTCTGCTGCAATCCTTGCTGTGGCATTCCCAGCAGGGAGGAAAATATGATGTAGGAGGCTGTGTCAGTGCTCTAGGGAATGCACAGCTTAGTGGGCCAGACAAATGAAGGGCTAGTATAAAACCATGGGAGAAAGTGGGGGGGCAAGGGGGAGCTTTACAGAAGAGCGAGCCTAACTCTGCCTGAGATGGGGTACAAGGGGAGGAGGGGATAACTGCTGGGATCCTGGGCACACACATTTTATTAAAAAGCAGCAGCCAAGATATGTATAAACTAGAAACAGAGGCACGGGTCTTGCAGGTCTCTGTCCCTACACCCTTCCAAATTAGCTATTTGTGGGGGGAGTCTCCACGACTCCATGAAGCCAAAAGCCCTGAATTTCCCTGCTCAGGCGTTGTGAGGACAGCTCCCAGGAGCAGCAGTGAAGGTGGCATGGTGGTGGGAAGTGCAGGGCAGACAGCCAGGGAGGGACCAGGACTGAAGGCAAGGTGGGCAGGGCATGCTCCTGGGGGCTCTGGTCAGCCCACCATGCCCTCAGCTGCCCTCTTTTGGACTGAGCTCTGAGAGCAGAGGCGTGCAACACCCAGCGCTTGGTTTCCCGGTGCGGGGCAGCTGGTGGCTATCAAAGTTAAGGCCTACGTAAAGCTTGAAAAGAACCAAGAAAATGCCGTAGATGAATTTTTCTATTTAATGCAGGAGATAAAATTATCCTTTGAAATAAGTAGCATTTGTGTTTGCACCTTTTGATACTGTACTTTTCAACAGGGCTGAAGGTCAGGGCTCTTGTTTCTTGATTAAAGTCAATAAAACCATAAAAAGGAACATATATTCAGCCTGTTGGAACATAAAGCACTGAGCTCTGCCACAGTTTGCTCTCTCCTATTACTACATACAGGACACTGGATCTCAAACCGTGGTCCTTGGGATCTTATGGGACACTTCACTGTGGCAAAGCACCACGAGCAGCACAAAAGGCCCCTAGTCAGTGCCAGCAGAATGTGTGTGTGTGTGTGTGTGTGTGTGTGTGTAGGTGTCTGGGGACGTCCACCCGCAGCCGTTGTGTGCCAAGTGCCCTAGATGCTGCGTGTTCACGCTCCATCCTTCTTCGGGATTGGGGGGAGGGGAGAAACGGTCAGCATTCACAGAACTCACAGAACACAGGGACCCAGGGCTGAAAAGGGCACTAGAAGATGACTTAGCTTTCCCCAGAAGAGGAAACTGAGGCTCAAAGAGGTCCAAACTCAAAGTTTTTGGACCACTGTGTATGTGCTGGGCCATGTAGCTTCCAAGTCCCCACTGATTTCATGCTCATAGTCACCCGCTAAGCAAGGGTTGTTTTTGTCCCCTAACAGCACAGCCTGAGACACCAAACTAGCACTCGGACTCCAGGTGCTCAAGGTGATGGGAGGGAGTCAGTGCTGCCCCTCCCTACCCAGGAGAGAAGCCCCTGGCTGTCCGTGCCTCAGTTCCCTCCTCCACAGATCCCAGACACCTCCACCTCCCAGAGCTTTGTTGCAGAGACTAAATGAAAAATCCTTATGAACACATAAAATTGTACGTGGCCAGGGATACGTACTGAATCCCTATTATCATCGGTATCTATTTTATTCTAAACCTTGCAATATCCTTCTGCTGCTTAGACTTCTCCACAATCAAACCATGGCAGCAGAGAAAGAAGAAATCCAGTTTACCAAAGAACACTGGGGAAGACGGACACTTATTCTTCCCAGGAGCTGCCCCCGACAACAGGAGGCCCCTGGTCAGTGCCTTGGCATGTCTGGACCTGGGTCCCGACAGACACGGATGCGCAGGAGGGGGATGGCGACCTTCACAATAGCGGGGACGCCCTTTTAGCCTTTCTTTGTCTGACTGACCCCAGGCTCTGGAGAGACTCCTCTCGCCCCCCCCCCCGCCCCATCAGATCCTGCAACACCCCCTTTATGCTACCCCAGCACCCTGGCAAACCATAACCGAGCCACCAGGACCCTGAGAATGGCATCAATGGGGCCAAAAACCACTGCCCTGAGCGCAGACAGTCAAGAGGAGCTCAGAGAAGCAGAAGATCTTGCGGCCTGGAGCATCTTGAGGGAAAACGAAGCAGAAGGCAAAGAAGTAAAAGAGGGACAGTCGAGACAGAGGGGACAAGGACAACCACGCCCAGGAGACACAAGCAGGGCCCCTGGGTGGCACTCAGTTCTGTCCCAAGGAACAGGCTCAGCTCTTTTCCACAGTTTTATTCCTAAATTGTGCAGAAGCTATTACAAAACTTTATATAAACTTTATACATCTGTATGTGGATATACAGAGACCTGATTCCTACATATACACAGAACTTTAAACAGAGAGCTTTATAAGAAAAATACTACAAAGAACATGTTAAACACCCACATGACCCATCATTTAATTTACCCCAAGAACAATGAAACTAACCCCCCCACCTCGTCCCAAGGAGGGAGCAGAGTAGGCCACGGCGACAGGCGCGTGTGAGAACCGGCAAGAGAAGAGCCCACAGAGGGTGTCCGAAGTGCTGGAGAGACGAGCCTAATGTGATCCTGGCATGGGTGCAGGGGCGCAGGGGCAGTGCTATAGACAACAGTCAGGGGCTGAATCCCGAAACATGACCAGGCAAGATAACTGCCCAAGAGGGAAGGACACTCCATGGGAAGCACAAGAATCTGGGAACTGCACGGAGCTCCGCGGGACCTGGGCATGCGAGGGGGTGGGGGGAGTACAGGCAGATGGGATGAAAGGTGTCAGGCTGAACAGAGAAGGGCCTCCTGCCCTAGTTAGCGAGACCGCCATCCCAACACAAGCGCGAGAGAAGGAGGGAAAAATAACAAGCCGTCAGGAGCTGCCCTCCTGCCCACACTCAGCCCTTTGATCTCGTCCATATGGAGGTTTTAAAGGTGTCAGACCGTACTACATTCGTCATTTACATCGGTAACTCTCCATGACGACAGCTGCTGGTCAAGCCTCCATGAGCCCTCCCTCACGGGGTCACCACCCTCAGAACCCAGGCCGGGAGTCCAGCCCACGGGAGAAGTTCCAGACCAGCAGCATCTGTGTTTCCTCCACCTGCTCGGTGGATCTGCCCATCTTGTTCCACCTTACATCGACTGGTGCAGACTGGGGTGGGACACAGGGACCCGGGTTTTAACATCTGGGGTCCCATGCACGCTGAAGTTCAAGAACCCCTGGACTTTGGTCGTCAGCATTTTATCGGCCACTTACTTTAGGTTGTACATTTACCTTAATTGGTGGTTTCACATTGTCTGACACTAGAAGGTGGAGTTACCTTTTAAATAAATTATTTCAAATTAATTAAGAACTCCATCCATTACAGATAACCTGGTCATTAAATAAAAATTTAAAATACAGCATATCTAATTGTCGAATACCAGCGAAATCTCGTTTTAATCTTGGTCAAAGGCAACCGTTTGAAATAAAATTAATACCATTTTCTCAAGAAATGCATTCAGAAAATCATCCCTCCCTGCTGACCCAGATCAACTAACCACACTATTACACTGGTAACAAATTTCCATCCAGAAAACTTCCAGATATGAACATAAATAGTCAGAAACAGACCAGTGAGTCACCCAACAGAAACAGAAAAATATACTATTAAAGCTAAGATCACGATTTCTCAGTTCGTGATATTTGACCAGCTGCTAGAAAAGCAGCTCATCTGTTTACAGCACGGCTTCCTGCACCTTCCCCACGTGAGTCCCTTCCAAGGAGGCTCCACAGCCAGTGAGAGAGGCGTGCTCGGTCTCGGGGGGCTTCTGGCATCTGCTCGTACTAGAAGCCTGGGGAGGAGAGCAACGTCCTCACCTCCACAGCCGGTGAGAGAGGCGTGCTCAGTCTCGGGGGGCTTCTGGCATCTGCTCGTACTAGAAGCCTGGGGAGGATAGCAACAACCTCACGCTCAAATCCCCCCCAGACCACAGCCAAGGGCACTGCGGGTCCGAGTGAAACCTGGTATGAGTAAGTGCCTGCATCACGGAATGAGAGTTTTCTAACTCTACCCCCTGAAGCCAACAGCAAAGTCCTCGCAGGGGCCCAGGGAGTGGTGCGGGACGCGGCTGCCCGAGCTCGGCAGCTGTAACAACATACCATAGACCAGCGGATACAACATTTATCTCTCACCATTCTGGAGGCTGAAAGTTCAAATTCAGAGTGCCAGCATGGTCAGATTCTTGGAGAAGACCCTTCCTGGGTTGCCTCCTTCTTGTGTGGCCCCGTGTGTGTGTGTGTGTGTGTGTGTGTGTGTGTGTGTGTGTGTGTGAGAGAGAGAGAGAGAGAGAGAGAGAGAGAGAGAGAGAGAGAGACGCGCGTGTGCAAGTGCGCTCTGGTCTCCTCTTACTTATAAGGCATGGATCCATCATGGAGGCCTGACCCGCACGCATGCACTCATATGTAAACCTACCTGCCTCCCAAAGGCCCCATCTCCGAACACCAACACTGGGGCTTCAACATGTGAATTTTCAGGGGACACACTCAATCCATAGCAGGAGCAAGGATGGTTTGAAACTGCCCCTTCTCTCTGTTTCAGCAGAGTAATCGGATTTCATGGGTTTTAGGGCCCCTAAACTTTCCTTTAGAAAGGTTGTCAGTAGCTAAGAAAAAAGTTTTGGGAGTACAAGTAATAAGGTTTTATTATGACCAGAAGAACAGGATGGTGGAGTCTTGATGGACTGGCACAATTCAGAACTTTTTTTCTAGGGGAAGAAGAGACCTGGAGGCCAGAAAGAAAGAGCTGCTTAAGCGAAGGTGCCACGGTATTCTGGCTTAGAGCCGCCCTTCCTTCCGAATCCACAGTACTTGTTATCCATGTCAACGTGGCAACTGGCTCATGCTGCCATGGGACACCTTACACATTTTATCTTTGGGGCATCTTTCATAAGCCAGGTCCTGGGATGGGGCTTAGAAGTGGACTGTCAGTTGGTCTGCCTTCCTCACCGGCTGGCTTCTGTGTCAGTGCAGGATGACCTGGTTTACCCCCCTGCTGCAGGTACTTCCAACCCTGTGTGCTCCAGGCACTGAAACCCAGGCTCGCACAGGAGGCCCAACTTCCAGTGAAAATCACTCGAACACCCATAAGGTGATGAAGAAAAAGAGAACAGGACAACTCTGCAACCTCAAGATTTGAGACAAACACAATCTGTTGATATAAAATCAGAGAAAATGCAGCAGACCCTTAAACAATGCAGGGGCTAGGGGCATGACCCCTACGCAGCTGAAAATCCATGAAGAACTCTGACTTCCCCCAAACTCAACGACCAACAGCCTACTGTTGACCAGAAAAGCCTTACCGATAACATCAACTGCCGATTTAACACATTTTGTTATATTATGTACTGTATTCTTATGACAAAGGTAGGGAAAAGTAAGTGTTCAGAAAATCCTAAGGAAGAAAAAATACATTTATAGTCCTGTACTATAGTGATTGAAAAAAAAAAAAATCCCCGTTGAAGTGGATCTGTAGAGTTCCACCCCGTATCGGTCATCAGGGGGCAACAGAACATCCAAGGCGAAAAAACATTCAAATTTTGTGAAAGAACCGAAACTCAAGACATAGTTCCTGCCACAGAGACATTTATAATATTAACAGGTAGATGTAGCATATTTAATAAATAATATTTATTAAGCTTGGTATGGAAAAGGATCATTTTATCCTGTCAAAGTCATAAACCCCAAATCATTAATGTCATCATTATGAAGCGATGACAACGCCCCCGACACCCCCAGAGGGCAGCTGTCCAATTCAGAACTGTGAACTCAGCTCTAGCTGCATCCAGCTCTTCTCCTTCTTTCCCCCCAATATTTATTTATCTCTCCTACCACACCCGCACACTCCTTTATCCAGCATAAATCCACTTTCAACCCAATTCTTCATATTTGCATACAGCTGTGCGCTCAGAATATTCATAGGTTAAAGAACACAATAAGGCGCTGTCATTGCATCAGGGGTAGGGACTGTATCTCGCACTGAGAATTCAGACTTCCGTTAAAAACCCTGGTGTTGTGAGATCAAGACTAAGTCAAGCATAGAAAGAACCACACAGAGAGGCAGAGGTAAAGTTGCTGCAGCCACGGAAGTCTGAAAGATGGGCCTGAGGGGCAGCCCAGGAACAGGAAGGGGGGGCAGAGGCAGCACGTGTGGAAGGAGAGAGAGCTCTGCGCAGTCAGGGCCTTGGCCATGGGGGCCAAGATCCCCTGACTGGTAAGATGCGAAACAGTGGTACAGATGGTGATTCTCAAGAAGAGCCCCATTTTCCCTTCTGGCCCAGGCACGGGGTCCTAGGTGCGCTGACTGGGACCCCCTCCAAAAAAACGTATGTCCACTCAGTACAGGGCAACTGGAAACACTGGAAAAAATATTTTTAAGAATATATTTAATTAATATTAATTAATAATACAATAAAATATATAATAAATTTATGTATATATAATATATAATAAATATAAATATAATTAAAAGAAATATAATAAAAGAAATAAAATTAAAAATAATAAAATAAACATAAATTAAAATATATATTTAAAAAATATGTATTTTAAAAAGAAGGGGAAGGAGAAAGTTACTATAATCCCACCTTCCAAAGATAAGTTAATATTTCCACATATCTCTCTCTGGTCTTTTCTTGGAACCTCACTGCACATAGGACCATACCTTCCATCTGGAGGGGTCTAAACCAAGTTCTGGGTTTTCGTCTGTACTGCAGTCTCTCCCAGGTCTGTGACCCTGGGCCGGAAGCACCACACTGGGCCGTGCCCATTGGAAGCAGTGGAGACATGACCCCAACCCTATGGAAGGGGGTAGGTAGCCTAGGCACACTTAGGACTCCCCTCCAGAGAAGAGCATTTGGAACTATTCCACTAGAAATAATCTTAAATAGGGGGCTGTGATGTGACCTTCTCAGGTCCCAGAGAAGAGCTGGGGAGGCCTTCAGTGGGAATTTGTGGGAATGGGGAGCCCTGTCATAAGAGGTCAGGAAAGGGGATGGTGGGGAATATAAGGAAGAAATCTATGATTCCCCTCCCCCATCCACCCAAAAAAATCCAAGGCAGGAGGGAGGAAGGAAAAGTCCCAACAGCACCCACGGGTGACCTGCCTGGGCAGCTAGGAAACCTCAGCGGGGTTCTGGTGGCACGACAGTCCTGCAGTGAGGGCTTGGACTTGAGGGCTGATGCGGGTGGATGCTGGAAGCCCCAGCTACAAACTCTACTGCCTTCCCCCACTCCTGCCTCTTCCCACACATCTGTGGCTAAAAAACACCAACCCCACCCATCCCATTACAGAATGCTTATCTGGATATGATCTAAGGTCAGACTCCATGAGAGGAAGCCCATGACTTAAAAGTTAGGAAATACTTTTGGGCTTCACTGGGGAGAGAGGTTGGGGAAGTCCACATTGTGAAACAAGAAGGTGACAACAGCGACTCCGGTTCTTCCCCGGACTCAACACAGTGCTCACTGGGCTATATGTGGAAATGTGACCTTTCCACCTGGAAAACCCCAGCCTCACTGCCTTCCTTATAGGGGCCCATATCCTGAAGGAAGCCAACTCAGAGAGCAGCACTGTTTTTAGGTACCCATGCCTGCTCGGCAGTTGGGAAGCTTACGTTTTAGGTATGTAAAATTTCTGGCTTCGTCCTCAATGAGAAAATGGACACTGACAGCATGATCATCGAGGTGGCTCCATCCTTTAAAAGTCAGCACCCCTGATGTTCATTCAGAACCCCAGGAGACCTCATATGATCAGTTTTATGAGTTAAAGTGGACATGCCAAGTTCCAGTGTTCTTTGAAGACTGTGTTGGTAGTAAGCAAATTCTTTAAACATTACCAAAGCTTACTTCGCCCAAAGAAACTCAAGAAAATAGCAACATTTCCTTTCTAAAGTGTCTACTGACCATAAGTGAACACGGTGCCTCCCATGAGCCTCCATCTGCAGTTCCTCAGAAGACAGACGTGCTCCGTGAGCACACAGGACAAAACAAATGCAAGAAACTGGCCACTCAGATACAACGAAATCTTTTGGTGAAGACTTAACATTGCTCCAATCCAAAGGTCGGACACTTTTCTAAACATCCTGGTGCAATACAGTAAACCAAGTACTGTGCACACAGCCCAAAAATGGCACCTTAAATTTCAAAGAAGGTCAGTACAGGAGGAGTTGACCCTCCAGAGCCAGGGGGCCGTGTGCATAGCTGGCCAGGTCTCAGCTCACTGCTGCACGTCGTCTGACCTTCTGATGGGATCATTTTAAAGAGCACAACATCTATGACATTTCTTTGCAATCATTCTGGTGTTTTGTCTCTCCCCAGTGAGGGAGTCTAAATAGAGAGACCAATTCCCTGTGTCTTGTTGGCACTCTTGATCCACATGTGGCTTTCCCCCTGAATCCAGAGCACACAGCAGCTCGGTGAGGCAGGGCCTATAGCCAGAGGGGTGTCCCGGGGGTGGTGCAGGAGCAGGACCTATGTCTCCGCTAGCTGTGACTTCAAGCCAGGCCATGAAACTTGCTGACAAGCTGAAGCCATGGTGTGAAACACCCACACACGGTTCAGGAGGCTTGGAGAGGTTCTTTCTGGCAATGTGAGTGTCTTCCATATGCCGCAGATCTCTGACAGCCCAAGAGCATCCTTTTGCTTGTCCTAAAAGTCCAGTGTTGATAAAAGGGATGGTGCTGGGGGTGAAATTAAAGGATGGCTGCCATTTATGGTGGAGACCAAGAGCTGGTTTTAGTGCCTTCCAAACCCTACAAGGACACACTGTCTACACTCTGAGGTAGTGCCAATCTCTCAGGTGTTTCCTCACTGGCAATCCTATTATCCTGAAATGTGTGAGGTGGGTGCTGTTATCGTGCCCGTGTGACAGTCGGGGACTCTGACAACCGCCCTTGGTCAACAGCTCACACGTGGAGGAGCCAGGACTGACGCCCAGACCCAGTCTGACTTAAAGACCCACACTCTTCAACTCAACAACATGGAAAGGACAAATAACTCAATTACAAAGTAGAAGACTTGAAAAAAGACATTTCTCCAAAGATGATATGCAAATGTCCAATAAGAATATGAAAAGATGCTCAACACCAGTGTTCATTAAAGGAATGCACATTAAAACCACCATGAGGTATTACTTTACGCCATTACGACGGCCATTTTAAAAGAATCCCAGAGGGGCGCCTGGGTGGCTCAGCTGGTTAAGCGACTGCCTTCAGCTCAGGTTATGATCCTGGAGACCGGGGATCGAGTCCCACATCCGGCTCTCTGCTCGGCAGGAAGCCTGCGACTCCCTCTCTCACTCCCCCTGCTTGTGTTCCCTCTCTGGCTGTGTTTCTCTCTGTCAAATAAATAAAAATCTTAAAAAAAAAAAAAGAAAAAAAAGAATCCCAGAAAACAATTATTGGTGAGGATATGGAGAAACTGGAACCCTTGTGCACCGTTGGTAGGAATGTAAAAATGGTGCAGTGCCTATGGAAAACAGTGTGGGCTCCTCTCCCCCCAAATTAAAAACAGAATCACCATGTGATCCAGCAATTCTACTTCTAGGTACACATGGAATAGAACTGAAGGCAAGACCGTGGGCAGATATTTGCACACCCATGTTTACCACATCATGATTCACAATAACCAAAAGATAGAGACAACCTAAAATCTACTGACAGAGGAATAAAAAAATGTATCCCCTAACAAACACAGAGTGACATATTATTCAGCCTTAAAAAGGAAGGAAATCTTGTCATATGCTGGATGAACCTTGAGGGCACTGTATTAACTGAAATAAGCCCATCACAGAAAGACAGATACTATGCCAATTCCACTTGCATGAAGAGGCTAAGGTAAACTCAACAGAAAACATGACGTAGAATGGCGCTGGCAGGAGTCAGGGGGAAGAGGGAATGAAGAGTCAGTGTTTGATGGGTATAGAATTTCAGTTTTGTAAGATTAAAAAGTTGTGGAGAACCACTGCACAAAAATGTGAATTAATACTACTGAACTATACACACTTAAAAATGGTGAAGATGATGATTTTTATGTGTTTCTTATCACAATGAAACATTTTCAAATATATACATTTTTAATTCCTACTCTTAACCAGGATGCTGCCGACTGATTCTCTGGTGGATCCTGACTTTCTGAAATTACACATGACCCTTTTCTTCTCCAGTAGCCAGAAGTTACTTTATTTCTCAGGACAAAGAAAATAGAGGACCACGGGCTGGAAGGAGGCAACGGAAAAAGCTCAAAGGGCCCATTTTTAAAACTCTGGCAACTTATAAACGGTGGGTGTGCAAGGAAGGAGTCTTGATGTAAATGAAAGTCTGTGAGTCCAGGATATCCTCCCAAAGGTCACTCCAATTCAAAACACGCAGTCGGAACCTTCCCAAGCCCTGTCTCTCTGCCATGCAAACATGTGTCTCTGCCTGGGTCTAAGGTTTTCCAAGGCCATGCACTTTTGCCTCCTTCAGGCCAGAGTGCTCATTCATGATGCAATACTGCCTCTCATGGAGGGAGACCATTACTGCCAGTCCCATGTCACCAAGGAAGGGACTGAGGTCAAGTGGCAGGCCCAGAGTCCTAGAGGTGGGAGGCAGTGGGGGCACTGGGCACCCCGACCCAGACACCTGCACAGCTCCCACTTGGGCTGCTCTACAGTCGGCCAGTGTTGGGGGCACTGAACCTGGACATTATTCCTAAGTATGATGCAGATGAAGGCCCCTGGAGGTCATATGGTCTTTGAGCCTTGGTCTTCTCATCCATAAAATGAGGCATTAGGTTAAGGATCCCTTTTCTAACTTGTAAAGCTCCAAATCATCTAAGTTGTCAGTCATATCAAAGAGATTTTACTGAGTTCCACAGACTCAGGGTATCATCACAGGAGTATGAAACAGATGTACTGAACAAACAAAAGAGCCTTTTACCCTGCCGCCCAAGAGTCCACTGTCCTGGACAGGAATCAGTACAGACACATCTGCCTCGGGAGACAGAACTATACCATGCCAAAAAGAACAAAGTAGCACTAGGATGATTATGAAATCACTTCCGACCCAAAGCAGGTAAAATGGTTGTCAATGACAACCAACGGAGCTCTGTGACACCAGAGGGTGGGACAGCCAGGACTGTGGCAGTGAACTGGAGTTCACATAGCATGGGCAACCAGAAGAAGCAAAAGGCCAAATCCCTTCCCCGAGAAGCATCTCGAGGGCAATGACCTGGGTCATTATGCCACTAAAAATGGATATCACGTGTTAGGAAAACTGGATAGCCACATGCAAAAGGATGAAACTAGACCACTATCTTATATATACACAAAAATTAACTCAAATGGATTAAAGACTTGAGCATAAGACCTGAAACTGTAGGATTCCCAGATGAAAACGTAGGCAGTAAGCATCTCAATATCAGTCCTAGTGGTTTTTGTGGATCTGACTCCAAAGGCAAGGCAAACAAAGCAAAAATGAACAAATGGGATTACATCAAATTAAAAAGCTTCTGCACCGAAGGAAACCATCATCAAAATGAAAAGGCAACCTAATGACTGGGAGAAGATAATGCAAATCACATATCCAACAAGCGGTTAATATCCCAAACACATAAAGAACTCAGACAACTTAACAAAAACAACAAACAATCCAATTCAAAAAATGGGCAGAGGATATAAAGAGGCAATTTCCAAAGATGACACTTATAAGGCCACTGGGGCCATGCAAAGGTGCTCAACATCATTAATCCCCAGGGAAAGGCAAAGCCAAGCCACAATGAGCTATCCCCTCATGTGGATTAGAGGGGTTATCAAGGAGACAAGAAACAAGTGCTGGTGAGGACGTGGAGGAAAGGGAACCCTTGGGCACGGTTGGTGAGGATGCAAACTGGTGCAGCCAGTCTGGAAAACAGTATGGAGGTTCCTCGAAAAGTTAAGAAGAGAACTACTCTATGATCCAGCTATTCCACTCCTCGGTGCTCATGTGAAGAATACAAAAACACTAACTGGAAAAGATACGTGCTCCTTCTGTTCACAGTAGCATTATTTACAAGAAAAGGAGCAAGAAAAGGAAGCCACCTACGTGTCTCCCTGGTGGACGAGTGGATAGAGAAGATGTGGTGTATACAGACACAGTGGAAGACCACTTGAACATTAAAAAAAAAAAGAAGAATGAAATCTTGCCATTTCTAACATGGATGAACTCCAAGGAGACTATGCTAAGTGAAATAAGTCAGAAGAAGAAAAACAAAAACAATATGACTTTACTCATGTGGAGTCTAAAACAAAACAACCAACCCCCAAACGAACTTACAGAGTGGTAGTCATCAGAAGGGAAGGAGGAGGGGGTAGGCAAAATGGGCAAAGAGGGTCAAATGTATGGGAATGGATGGTAACCTGACTTTTGGAAGTGGTCACTTCGTAAAGAATACAGATGTCAAATTACAGTAGTGCACACCTGAAACTTACATAATGTCACAGACTAACTTCACCTCAATTAACAACATGATAAAACAAAATAAAAATAGACACCATGATATGTTTGCTTTTCTCATATCACTGATGTGACTTCTTCAGAAAGAATAAAACCGCACTATCAGGTACCTTAAAATGATTTCAACCACAGAGTTTAAACTTTAACCAACTATGCTAATTTACAAAACAATCTGATTCAGACTAGCCTACCAATTACAATTCAAAAAAAAAAAAAAAGTCTGTAATTGTACAGCCAGAGCAATATGAGAAGAGGGAATGTGATCTCTTTGGAGCTACCAGGTACAGAAAAAAAGGGTTCATGGGCTTTTAAATTTGTTAACATTTTTTTAACAAATAAATGTTTAAACTATTCTCTGAAACTATAAATGTAACGTAATGCAATTTTATTTCTGCTGAAACCAGAGAAATTTGGAATCTCAATGATTCTTAGGCAGCCAGGCGCTCTAAGACACCTGAGGTCCTTCCTCCCTGGGATGGCAAGCAGGTAGGGAGTGACCTTAGGGAAGCAAAGGCATCTCAGGCAGGAAAGAGGACAGTGGCTGGCAAGCAACCAGAAAAACCCTTCCAACAATGGGTTGTAGCTCTTTTTTTTTTTTTTTTTTTTTTTTTTTTAAAGATTTTATTTATTTGACAGAGAGAAACACAGTCAGAGAGGGAACACAAGCAGGGGGGGTGAGAGAGGGAGAAGCAGGCTTCCCGCCGAGCAGGGAGCCCGATGTGGGGCTCGATCCCGGGTCTCCAGGACCATGACCTGAGCTGAAGGCAGTGGCTTAACCAACTGAGCCACCCAGGCGCCCCTGGGTTGTAGCTCTTTCAGGCTAGGTTTTTACAAATGAAGGTTGTCACTTTCTCAGCTCCAATTACTAGTTAAGTGAAGTTGAATAATTCCAAACAGAAAGGGCGGAGGGACGATCACCAAATGAGCATCTGTAGTTCAAGTCCACAAAAGAAATGTGTGATTTTATCATCAGATCCATTTCCAACGAACTGGAACACTTGCTACTTATCACGGTCTGTGACAGTAACGTGTTTCCATCATAACCCTCTATAAGACTATATTTTGAACATCTTTCTGAATTAAAAATTAATTTTTCCTACTATCAAATGTCACTACCTTATAAAACTGAAAAAGAGAAAACAGGAAAATATCACCTATTATCACAACTTCCCAAACTTCTGTAGAATATCAGGATGTTTTCTTTATATTTTTTCTTCATGTATATGTCATTACACATAATCTGAGTAGTTATAATAAAATACCCATATTTGGTTAATATTCCCAAATTGTCTATTGTGTATTCAGCAGAAATCAAGTACCATCTGTGAACCAAACCCTGAGTCAGGTCCAAGCATAACCAGACAGCGTCCTTGTCCTCATGTAGCTTTAACTTGGTTTCAGAAACGTGCCCACAGTGGCCTGTCATGGAGGGGTAAGCGGATGCAGGCCCCAGGGAGGCTCACCCACACCACGGATCTAAGGTCCACGGAAAGCCTAGCGATGGCTCGCCGGTCTTTCTTCCTCCAGGGACACCTCAACCACCTCTGGCTGCTGAGCCACATGGCAACTCACTACCTTGCTCTAAGAATCCCAGATTCTTATTACTGGGTAAATACGTTAATCAAACTTCCTTCCCAGCAGCGGAATTTTTGACAGGAGGTCACCAGCTTCTTTCCAAGCACTGCTGGTAATAAGAAATATACATGCTTTCCACACATCATTTCACCTACTCCCAGATAACAGTAAGTGTGATAGAGCCAGCAAGCTCCAGTTATTGCCATTCTCACGGTTCTGCCTTTGGTCGGTAAACAAGATCATGAACGGGGATACATGGACTTGTGGTACCTAGAGGCTGTGCCTTCTCCTCCTGGCGCAGGCCCTGCTCTGTTCCTCCCCACCGTCTGGACAGTACTTGAGTGGGTCCTCCATACCATGCTGGCACCACACTTCTCCTGCCCTCCTTGGAGAAGCTGCCATGAGTCGGGCCAGTCAGTTCCCAAACGTCTGAAGGGAAACGCAGACTGGCTGTTAGGTCATCGGCTGCCCCTCTGGAGCAAAGAGGTCACCCAGACTCGGAGGCTGGTACGACTGTACGGAGTGACTTGCCAGCCAGGAAAGCCGGTGTGGAGAATAAAGAAGAAACCAGAAGAAAAATTACATGGCCCCGACGAGAGAGAGCCAGAGAGACTTCTGTGGTTCCGGACAACTTCTAGTTTCCAACTCCTGCCCTTATCTTGATTTTTAAAAGCCTCCTTCTGATGAAGCTTGCTTGAGTCATTTTCTGTTTCTTGCAACAGAACAATCATTGACTGACGAAGTCTCATCTGTTTCCTGAGCATTCCCTGAATGCTGTCTGCATGCAGTGGGCATCTGGGGACAGCGGAGAGCTGAAAACAACTTCCTCTGTCAAGAAACTAGAAACCGGTGGATAGGCAAGAATAGAACACAATCAGGGAAAGCAGGTTGGTGAAAATCAGGTCTGGTTTAATGGACAGAGAAGTGAAAGCAGCCACGACAACCAAGGGCCCAGTCCCATCCACCCCGTATGACTTTACGGAGGGTCCCTCTCCCTCTCAGAGCCTCGGTTTCTTAAACTGTAAAACTGGAAATGTCCAAGTCCTCATGCACTTTTACTATCCTTTAAAACCAGTGGGCCCAACACCGCTTACATATCCAGTGTCAATATTTTTAGAAACCATGCTGCATAGAGAAGATATGTAACCTGTGCCCAAAGATGACAATCTCCGTTAGGAGATGACACATGACGCCATCCTGAAGGCTGCGCCTGTGGTTCTGAGTGATGGGTCAGGGTGAAGTGAGGCCTTGGCAAGCTTGTCACCTCGAGCAGCCTGTGCAAGAGAAGCTGGATGAGGGAAATGTCCTCGAACTGGCCACTGGCCACACGTGGTTCTTGAGTTCTTGAGCACGTGAAGTGGGACGAGGGTAAGGGATTAAACTTGTACTATATTTAAGGGTAATTAGTGTACATTTAGGTTTAATTTGCCTTATGCGGCCAGTGGCAACTATGGGACAGCACAGACCTAGAGGTGGAGACAGAGACAGCTGCGACCCGCATCAGGGAAGGAGAGGCTGATTATGTCCAAGAGAAGAGAGGAAGAGACGGTGACACGGGAGGGACCTGCACATATCAGGAGGGTCTGTCGGGGCTAAAGTGTGGCGTGCTGGGCACACAGAGGACAAGAGAGCGAGAGGAGCTTTCTGGGCAAGGGAAACCAGCCATGCAGAATCGTGGCTGAAGAAAGTCCACGTGTGAGGAGGCAGGAAAGCACTGTGTGTGGGTGGTACAGCCCGACTCCCCACCCCACAGCCCTTCTCCTCTCCGTCCTCACAAGCCCCGACACTGCACAGGGCGGAAGAGGTTCAGCCCAAGATCACTGCCTCCCAGCCTCCCTTGAGGCTACAGGTGGCCCATGACATGGTTCCAGGTAATGAGACCAAGTGGAGCTCTCCTAGGGATCTCCACAGCAGTATGGCTCTCTCGATTTGGAGGGGTCATGTGTTCCTCCTTACTGCTTCCCTCTTCATCCGTCTTGGAAGTGCAAGGGGCAGCTGTCTCATGACCAGGGGGCATTCCGGAGGGTGAAACTGGAGAACAGAAAAGCCCCCAGATACCCATCGCCTCTACGGAGCCACTGAACCAGCCTTGATCTCACACCCCTCAACATGCTTGTTTTGTGAGAAAAACCCATCCCTCCTTGGTTATGCCAGAGTAGCAAGATTTATAATACATTCAGTCGGACAATCTCTAGAGGACATCACATTTGGCACTTCGCGGTGAGGGGCTGAAATATGGAGAAAATCAGGGAGTAGGAGATGAGGAGGCATGGCAGTGCAGGGACCCTGCCTTGTGCTGGTAGGACACCTGGTCTAGCCTTCTGCAGTCTGCTCTGCTTGGGGGCGTACACCATGGCTCACACACTGCAGCATCAGGAACGATGAAAGAAAGTTCCAGAATCTGGGGTGCAGAGACTTCTCTAGGGCAGAATGATGAACGCATTCTGCAAGCAGCAATAGGAAGACAGACCACTTCATGAAGGCTCTGCCTACCTCTGACCTGGAAGTCTCACCCTGTGAAGCCTCGCTGGGCTACAAAAGCCACCAGTTTCTATGATCCACCCAACACAAGGCTGGTGCCAATAAAAAAAACTTCCCCTCAGTAACCGCCTGGGGAAGGTGATGCTACCCAAAACAATTCTAAAAACCAAACCCACCGAGGTAAGCCTATAACCTCTCATCACCAGAACTGTCCTTAATCAAAAGTTCTCAAGCAAACACACCTGTACAGGAAGTGAAGCACAATACCTCAACTTTCTGTGAAAAACCTATTATTCTCTCAAGTGTAAAATGCATAGCTTGGCACCACAGATTATATTCAGAATTATAGAAGGTCATAGCTACAGCATTTCCTTATCAATAAATGATGTTTAAAATCTTGTTAGTGTCCATCCTGTAAATATTTTCATTCAGATGAAAGTGATAAAACAAATGTATTTGAAAAAAATCCACTTAGAAAGTCGTTTAATGCATCCCTTGGCTTCATTTCAGCATTTACAAAATCAAGGGCTCACCCCGTGTGCCAGCAACTGTAGTTCTGGAGCCGCTAGCTAGCTCATGTCCAGTGCGAAGGGATGTTCGCTCCCACCGGGAGATCCACGTTCTTCATTTAAGTAAATGATATTACTAGAAACTATTCAACTAGAAAATTCCAATTCTGTCTTTAAAAATCATGATACAACAATGCCTAAACTGGGTGCTGTATCAGCAGAGGTTGGCACTGAATTCTAGAATCCCTCCAACACAAGAATTGTTCTTTCACTTATCACAAACACAAATTGAAGCAAATGTTCCTAAAACTCAACAGTTCATCACCGGGTTTAAGAGACTGGATTCAGAGGCGCTTGGATGGCTCAGTGTGTGGAACATGCGACTCTTAATCTTGGGGTCACACTGGGCCTAGAGCTTACTCAGATAAAATAAAATATAAAAAAAGAGACTGGCTTTAGAACCAATGTGATGTGAGTCGTGGCTATGCAAACTAAGTGCCATGGGAACTGGGGCCACATTGTCCTGCGCTCTGAGCCTCCCCTCTAACGTAACGGGCGGGGCCACCCACCTCAGGAAGTCACCACGAGAATTACCATCCCACTTCAAGAGACAGTAAACACTAAATACTGAACATATGATAAGGATAATTACAGTATTAATACTGTAGACAAATAGTGTTAATATATGATTGCTTTTATTGCAAAGAATATAGGACATGTTGGCTGCTTCATAATCTGCGATAGAACGCATTTCTAATTTTCCATCTGTTGTTCCTTTTACTAACAATCACTGAGGGCTTTTTTGGTTGGAGTTTAAATCAGAATAGGATGTGCCCTTGCCTACAAACCTGCGACATTAGCAACACCTGGGAAGGTGTAAGAAATGCAAATTCTCAGGCTCCCCCCACAAATCTCCACAAATCCTCCAAGAGGTCTTAAGCACACTCATTTTGAGAACAGTTAAAGAAAATGTCATCTTGGGCCAATACCACTAACTGATGGCCCTCCGACGGTCTCCCTGGGATTGGGAGAGCTATGGGGGCCCTGAGAGAGGTTCTCTGCACCCTCTGCCTTCCCAGGTGCTCCTGGGGGCAACGCCAGAGTCTCCTGCCCCCCCCCCCAACTCAGCCCGAAGCAGAAGGCAGGCACACAAGGCCAGCCAGCAGGGAAGCCTGGTGCTGAGGACCAAACCCCGCCCACCCCCACAGCCCAAACTATCCTAACACTCAGAATGTCACCTGTGATTCTGACCCCAGAGGACAACGTGTTCACACCAGCTCGGCCGTAAAACCCTTCCTTAACACACGTCCACACAAAAACACGCCCATGAATGTTCATGGCGGCACTGTTCCTAATGGCCGGCAGGTGGGAAGAAGCCAAATGCCCGTCAACCTGGAGACGGATAAACCAGATATAGCCTATCCTTACAACAGCCTACAAATGGCCCACAAAAAGGAATGAAGCACCAACACACACCACAACATGGTGAACCCTGCAAATGTGCTCGGTGAACAAAGCCACAAAGGACCACATGGTGTCTGATTCCATTTCCATGACCCAGCAGGCAGTCCAGGGAGAGAGCAGACAGATGAGCTGCTGTCCCGGGTTTGAAGGAGGGGTGGGAGGCTTGGGTCTCTTCTGGGGGGACAAAAGTGTTTTAAAATTGGGTTGTGCTAATGATTTTATGATTCTATGAATATAGGGATTAAAAACAACTATACACTTTTTTTTAATTGTACACTTTAAGTGGGTAAATTGTATAATATATGAATTATATTTCAAAAAGGTCATTTTTTTTCCTAAAGATTTTATTTATTTATTTGACAGAGAGAAACACAGCGAGAGAGGGAACACAAGCTGAGGGAGTGAGAGAGGGAGAAGCAGGCTTCCCGCCGAGCAGGAAGCCCGATGTGGGGCTCAATCCTGGGTCTCCAGGATCATGACCTGAGCCGAAAGCAGTCGCTTAACCAACTGAGCCACTCAGGCACCCCCCCAAAAGGTCATTTTTTAAAACAAAACAAACCCTTCCTCAGAGCTAACTGAACCTGCCTGTCAGTGCTGCCCAGGTCACATACGCAGGCTGTCAGGAAGAATGGCACAGCCGTGAGGAGGGCCAGGAGGGGCGATGAGGGAAGCAGGCACCTAAGGTGCGGTATTTAGAGGGATCCTCATTCTCAGGACCGTGTAAGCACCAGGTTGGTACTTACAGAACCCTGAAAGTGAGTGCCTCTTCTAATTTTGCATGCAGGACGCCTTGACCAAATTCTTGCCCGGATTTTGAGGCTGCTTCATGTTCAAATATATCTATAGATTTTAGCCCCCTAAAAATATTTTCAAACTACTTACCATTCTCCTCGCTTTATAATCTTCAATGGCTCCCTAGCACCTACAGATTAAGGTTCAAAGGTGACAAATCAAGATGTTCTACTTGATACGTTATGCCCGGGGCATACCTTCTGGAGTTAGATTAGCCCTAAGGAGAAACTCGCTGCCAACTAGAATGCTCTGAGCAGGGATCCACACCCAAGCCCTCGGATCCCAGGGCTTCCGGTTCCCAAGCCCTGGGCTCTCTGCCCCTGCAGACTTCCTACCAAGCGGCAAAGGCTGAGACGGTATCTTTGTATCATCAATGACCTTAGCTTCAGCCTTTGCACAAAGTACTAAGGATGGAGTGCTAAAACATGGATGGCTAATTAGGAAAAGCTCAATCAATGCTAACAATTGTTATCATGCACAAAATTAGCAAATTGAGGTAAAAAATCTTGCCATTCACCATGGCTTCCCAATGTCTGTAATGATGGGCTAAGGAGCACAAGGGGGGGCGGGGGTGCGGAATCTAGTAGCTTCAAACTAGAGAAACCCATGAACAATCAGATTTCCAGTTTGCTATACTTAATCTTAAACCTGGTCTTTATTCACCACAGAAGAGCGAAGTTATATGGAGAATAAACTAAGAACAATTTTTAAAAACCATGCGACTGGCAATCAGAGACCTTTTTTTTTTCCTTTCTTATTTTACCCACACCCTAAAGCCCTGTAGAAAAAGAAAGAAAAACATGTCAATTTCAGAAGGTAGTTCTCCATTCAAATAAGCTGGAAATGAGCAAGGAAGGTACATAGTGCCACAAAAACAAGACAAACAAGACCAAAAGCAAAATCACAGGGGGAAAAAAAGGGATTTCTGAGATTGGAAAGAATGCAGGAGCATCAGGACACGGGGAACAACACTGCCACCAAGTGGCGACAATGCCTCAGGTCATCCTCTGCCATCTAGACCATCCTCTGCCATCTAGACTAGGACAATAAGCACAATCCTCTAGGTGAAGTGCGGGGGAGGGGGGAGGGGTGGTGGTGATGGTGGTGTTGTGTGTGTGTGTGTGTGTGTGTGTGTGTGTGTTTAAAGAATTCATATCCAGGCCCCAACCCCACCCAACTGACTTGGCGAGGCAGAATGCAGAGCGGCAGGTGCAGCCCGTTTTTTAAAACTTCCCAGGGGACTTTGGTGCACAGGGAACGCCAAGAACCAAGGATCTTGGTCATACAGATATCACTATGTCACTTCTATTTTCAGTAAAGTTTTACTTGCAGTTATTCCACTTATATGATCCATTAAAATTTTCTAATGGTACATAAATTCTCGAAAATTTGGCTATGTACAACTTAAATCATAGTTCTATAACAGTTTTTACATTTTGCCCAATATAATCATTATAAATATCCCAGTATATTCTTTAGTCTTGCCATTAGTATTTATAGCTAATATCTAATCCAGCAGATTTAAGCTTATTATAAATTAGACACCGCTATACTCAAAACACAAAACCCTTTGAATGTTAGTTTCAGTGGACTATTTGCTTATACAATGGGTTTCAAATCAATATATCTTATCTATATTAGACACGTTTTCTTTTTTTCCCTTTTAAACAAGACATATAAAGTCTGAATGCTTCTATTGTTGGTGAAATCTGTAGTACACAATGTAATCTGAAATACTTCAGGGAAAGCTATCAGACCACCACTAAAATTGTTCCTTGGCACACAGAGCTAAATAAAAGGGTTTTCCCCCTTTCCAGAGTCTGGAGTTACTGAAAAAAGTATTTATTTAACAACAAAGAATTAGCTTTTGTATGATACACTAGGAGGCAAAACTGTGGAGTGTTTCTACTCCCAGTACCTGGTCAGGAGGTGACTTGCTGCAGGGCGCCTGACAATGGAGTCAGACCCCACTAAGCAAACAAACACTTGAACAGTCTCTCTGGGCCCTGGGGGCCACCCAAGAGGCAAAGCTTCCCTGGAAAATACGGGGGCAGGAAAGAGGCAGAGCACCACAGGCTTGGTTTCATTTGGCACATGATCAACTTTGTCTTATCACTACCAGCACACATTTATCACTGTATTTTCCCCACCAAACTCCTTCCTTTTCTCAAAACAAGTCACTGGTGACCCAGACTTCTTGGGAGGTCTGAGACACATGGTGGCTCCTTGGGTTATCCACAGGGATGCGCAGCAGCAGAAAGAGGTACAGGAGTCCCATTCTGGGTATAGAAGTTCTGGGCTGCTTATCGTGGTTGCTGGTTTTAAGTCCTTGCTATTCATATTGGACCAGCACCACTGGCACCACTGGGGCATCTGTGGGAGACCCTCCGGACCCACCAGACCAGAACCTGTCCCTGCTCAGGCTCCCCACAGGACTCTAAGCGCATGAACACTCGAGACCACTCAATGAACAGATGCATTCCCGTCTTGTCTGCGGGAGGAGAGGCCCTCCCCTGGCTCCACCTTCAGGGCAGGCCTGCGGTGGGGTGAAGATGGCGAGGGCGGCAATCCAGACTTCAGCAGGGGTGCTCTCTCAGAACAATGACGTCTGCACTCAGCCATGCTCTACAAGGGCAACAGCTTCGCCCTGAGGCCGACTGAATGGCGCCCCCATGATAGCACGTCTGTGGAGTTCATAGCTTACTCCAGTGACCTTCCACATACATACTGGGGATCTCACAAACTCCTCACCCAAAGAACCAAGACATGAAGGAGAGAGTGCATTTTCCTGGGGCTTCCGGGGTGGTAGCCATAGGTGGCCACCACAAACTTGGAGCATCACTGAGGACTTGGGCTTTAAATTTAAGCAACCAGGCAGCTTTTTGGATTCTATTTTATGATCTATGTTTGTTTTATTGCAAAAACATCTGCCAAGTCTTCAAGTACCACCTGGTGATTCCCCTAACTTATTTGTTTCCCTTGGACGCACTGGCGTACGCCGGCCCTGCCCCTCTCAAGGGCAGAATGGGAACAATCCCTCCTAGACTGTGCTGAAGTCAAGCAGGGATTCCTACAAGAAACCAACTGGTCTCGTGGAACTAAAAAAACAAACATGCCTGTGCTGGTCCTACTACACATATGTGAGTAAACTTCTGAATAGAAATGAACCGCCTACCTACTTCAGACGAGCCCAAAACATCAAATTCAGATTCTTGCCACTTAGTTATTTCACAGAGATTTTGTAGACAGAGTCCTGTGCCCCTGAGTAAATGACAAGCTGATTCCGTTGGCCACCTCCGCCCACACAGCCTCGGTACCGCCGTCTTGCACGGCAGCTGCAGCCATGCTCCCTACTCACTAACACCCTTCTCGCCTGGTTTGAGCCCATCTGTTAAAAAAAAAATTAGGACACCAAAGTTCCAGAAAATCTTTTCTCCTTCACTGATATCCTTAACACTAATGCAAACACAATGGTTTTAAAATTTGTTTTATTGGTATTTAACATAGTGGGATGAAGCGGGCGGGATGGTACAAAGAGCTGCCTCACCTTTTCAGCTTGAAAAAAGGCCAAAAGGTTTCCTTCCTGTCTAACTTGAGTTTATGCGGCCAGAGAGAAATACCAAATGGTCACAAGTAGTCACTCTGAGCATCTGAAACACTTTAAAAGGCCCCTTTGAGGGTTCCCAGGAAGCACACTTTCCGCCTTCTGCTCCCCAGTCTAAGAACGAGCTCCCTGCAGCCGCCGGTGGCGGACTCCCGGGCTGCCCACGGGTCCAGCCCATGGGGCAAGGCAGGAACAAAGGCCACGAGCCGCCTCCAGCGCCACACCCTCTGCCGGGGACAATCTGGCCAAAACAGGGACCTCGCAGCTCTAAGGTGTCTGAGAATCTGGAGGTGTCCCGGCTGCGGGGGACACAGAGCCACAGTCTCAGAGCACAGTGGAAGGCAGTGGCATCTCTATGCCCTCGAGATGGGGAGCAGACACTGGCAGAGCCTGAGGATGCCTGATCTGGGAGAGGAAAATGCACAGGCTCATACTGAGAAATCTCTCTCCCTCCCCGCACTCTCCAGTCCCGCTGTGGACATGGGGGGGGAGACGGATGACAGGGTGGGGGTGCCCGGCTGACAGGGAGACCCGGGGACAGGCAGAATAAGTGCCCAGGACAGGTGCCAGCAGGAAGGTCCTGTGGGAAGAGGCTCCGGAAGAGCAAGCACACCATGCCGCACATCTCCGGCGGCAGCCAGGCTCCTGTGCCGTTCACAGCACGAGACTCGGGACACAGGTCCATGAGCTCCAGGACTGCCTCTGTTGCTCACTAGCTCTGTGGTTTGCGGACAGGGATTTAAGTCATTCCAAGCCTCTGCTCCCTCATCTGTGAAATGGGTGTCATAAAAATGCCAACTCTCCTAAGGCTGACTGGGAATTCAAGAACTCCTATAAAGCACCTGCCATAGGTAATGGCAGAAGTGATTATTATTATACCAATTCAGAGTCCTAAATACTTTTATTCTCTCTCTCCCTCTCACAGAGTACCAACACTATGACCCCAAAATTCGTACAATATTTCATCTAGTAAGAGCATAAAGGACATGTTCCTATAGAGGAGAAAAAGAGAGGGAGTTAAGAAATCACTACTGAGCATATACTAAGTCTATAAAAAAATCTCAGCAACTTACTTGCCTTCCTTTAAAAGTCATCAAACCTGTAAGGACTGGAGAAGTCGATGACAGAGATCATGAGTAAGTAAATGCTAGAGCGTGTTACAAGGAGGTGAGTGCTATGGGAAAAGTCAGGAGCAGTTGATGAGGAATGTCTGGTGGTAGGAGGGGAGGGTGCCATCTGAAATGGTGTGGCCAGGAGGGACCTCCTGGGAAAGGCGACTTTAAGCAATGATCTGAGGCAGGTGAGGAGGTTAATCAGGTTATAGGGAATAGCATTCCATGATGAGAACAGCCCATGTAAAGGCCTCAAGGCATGTGTGAGGAGGGTGATGAGAAAACAGGTGGGCGATGTATCATGATGTCATCAAGTGTTGCATGGGGTCTCTCGGGACACCTCACTGAAGGAGAGAGGAGAACCCACAGTAGCTCACTAACTGGGGCCTGGAGAAGTGGTGAGGATCATGACTGGGCAGGGCAGGAGCAGGGTCTGCGCGGAGCTCTGCTGTGTTCAGTACTTAGAGGCAAAGGGAGGACTCGTCAACTCTACGCTGCCCTGTCTAATGTACTGGCCAGCAGTATCAAGCTTCAAAACCAGCCCTAAAGGACCGGCCAATACTCCAGCATTTCACAAGTACAAGGTACGTCGGGAAAGAACTTTTGTTTTTTTTTTAAAAAGAAAACCTTTTTGAGGGCATCTAGAAATCAGTCTGATTTTTAAATAGCAATTAATGGGCTGCAAAGAACAAGCTCATCAGAGACAGGAAGGTGAGTTAATAACTTAAAGCAGAAACAGATTATGAAGATGAAGCCACATGAAGAAAACAGTAAGTGTCCACACAATGGAAAGAGGAGGTATACCAGAGGGCCAGGGACGGCAGAAACGCTGTGTGGGTGCAGGACCTTGGAGCTGGGGATAGTGTGAGCTCAGAGGACAAGACTTGGACTGGAGGGGACTTAGCAGTGACTGGCAGGAGGGCGAAGGAATGAGGACAGTCCGGCTGGGGAGGAGCTTTAGAGGAAGTTTGTGGTTTCCATGACCTCCTACCACCTGAGGAACGAGAAGCAAAGTGTATTCTGTGTGGCTTCAGACACAGAGCAGAGAGCCGCCCAGGGATCGAATGTTGGGGGGCAGGGTTTGGTCCAATCTAAGAAATTCACTAGAAAATTCAGAACTGTTCTAAAATGGGACAGGATGCTTCCCCCAGTCATCCATGGCCCTTGCTACAAACTGCCAGCGCACCGAGAGTTCTTAACCCATTACCGTTGCACATCTAAATACATAACCTACGTCACCACATGTCAGTCTCTCCAACACCCGTGAGGTATGACCACTGCAATACCGGGGAGCTATTTTTAAACCTCGAAACCCCACTTCTGGTGTTACTGCTGTTCTGTTGTTTCAGCCACAAATCACAGCTCTGCTCCCCCTCCTGGGCCTCCCTCCAGTCCTTTCCTGTTCTCCGCCCCTCGCACCTGTGAGCAGGGTGCCAGGAGATCGCCTCTCCGCTGAGGCAGGGGAAGGGGAGGAGAAGAGAGGGGCAGGGCCATCAGGCTCCCACCTCGCTCCCGCTCCTGTTCCCGCGGGCAGTAAGAGAAATCAAAGCCCCTGCCACTGAGCTGAGCAGCTCCCATGAGGGGCTCCAGGACCAGAAAGGTCCCCCCTGCAGAGGGGCTGAGGCGGGAGCGGCAGTTGGCCCGGAGATCCAGAGGGACCTTTCTGCACAGGAGGTAACTTTACACCAGAAACCTGGACCTCACAGATTTTCTTCTAAATCTATGAATTCTGAAAGCTTTTAAATAAAATGTCAGTAGAAATACGCGTCCTTATCTCAGTCCATGTGGCCGTGGGCATAATGAATCCTCTATCACAGGGGAGAAGTTTCAACAGCGAGTTCCCGTTCACGGCCCCTACAGGGGAAAGCTGGGGTTTAAATGTGGCCACTCTGGCCCCAACCTTCAGAAGCCCTCCCTAAATGAGCTCGAGCTTCATTCCCTAAGTTTACCTTCACGCCACCCCAGACCCTCCAACACAGAGGAGGCCAACTCTCTGCTTCCCAGCAGTAGGCCAGTGAGTGACCCCTGGAGCCCTGCCGGGTGGACTGTCAGTACTTGACTACCGTTTCCAGTGGGGGGGATGAGAGATAGCCAGTGCTCTGCTCTCAGGTCCCGAGATACCGCATGGCCCAAGCTTCAGGGTACTGGGGGGATCCGCTCAGTGCTGGCATCTCTGGAGGAACAATGCATCATCCCATCTCATTCACTGCAAGCTTTCATCCAACAGTGCTGGCTAGCCCAGAATTCACCAAGGAACCCTGTCAACTGCAAACACCATAAATAAGAATGCTGCTTGCAGTTAAATGTCCATTTCTTAGAGCACTTCCAGACTAAACCAACTAAAAACAGAAAACTCGAAAAAGAGAAGGTGGACACACATCACAGCCCTGGCGCTTCTACTCCCTGGGCCACACAAGATCACGTTCTCACATACTGCCCATGATGCATTCTACTCGCCCATTTTATCATGGGGTCCTCCAGAGAGGCAAACACGCCAGCACCGACCAACCTGACTCCGGTCCCTCAGACACCGACTGGGAGACAGCAGGGTCCCTCCAGGCACTTGCCACACTTCCATACTCAGGCAGAGAGCAGCCCTGGGGTGGGGCCATCAGAGCTCCCATAAGGGGTACAGCCTCCCTGACTGTGCACTTTACAAGCCTGGAGTTTGCCACAGCCACCAGCCCAGCAGAATCCCTTGGCTTAGAAGTTTAGGAAGGGGGGCGCCTGGGTGGCTCAGTTGGTTAAGCGACTGCCTTCAGCTCAGGTCATGGATCCTGGAGTCCCAGGACTGAGTCCCACATCGGGATCCTTGCTCATCGGGGAGTCTGCTTCTCCCTCTGACCCTCCCCCACCTTGTGTTCTCTCTCTCCCCTCTCATTCTAATAAGTGAATAAAATCTTTAAAAAAAGAAAAAAAAGTTTAGGAAGGAAGGAACTTGGGTCACACAATCTGACTGTTGGATATTCCCACATGATCTACAAAAATGAAAATGAAATCATTAAAACTAAACTTTCTAAATTGATATACACTGAAGTAACACAATTAATGAATTAAAAAAATAAGATCTCACTGCGTTTATAAACCCAATCTTTCTAGCATTCCTTCACTTGCTCCTTCCTGCTGGGGAACAACCGTCTAAGAAGCTTAACACCAGTGCTCCAACCTCAACAATGGTTAACAAAAACAACCATACCGGTTGTACATTTGATATGCCTTAGGTTTCCAAAGTACTTTTGCATTCATAATTTAATGTAATTTCATGGGATAAGAAGAGCCAACGTTCGCTGTGACCATTTTACGACTCAAAGTAAATGAGATTATATGATTTTTATATTGCAAAACTAGTTGAGCCCAAACCAGACTTGTTTAATTTGGCAGGGAAAGCATCTTTTAAATTAAATATTAAGAACTCTGGGGGAAGGAGTGGAAAGGAGAGGGAGAGAGAGAGAGAAAGAGAGAGAGAGAGAGAGAAGCAGGGAAGAGGGGCAGAGGGTGAGGAGCATAAGGAAGGCAAAAGGGTCCCCTACCCAGGGCAGCCACACCGAACCTACTCCGCAAACTCTCGGGGTAGTCTGTCCTGCTGCTTAACTCACGCATACAAGTATGTCAGAGGATAAGAAGGAATCTGTGCTAAGCATAGACAGAGGAAGTCAGGGAATTTTGAGAGGTCCACTGTGTTGCTTTGCTTTTGCTTTTTCTTCTTTAGATTTTATTTGAGAGAGAGAGAGAGTGTGTGAAAGATAGAGAGAGAGAGAGAGATCACAAGTAGGGGGAAGCAGTAGAGGAAGAAGCAGACTCCCCACTGAGCAGGGAGCCTGACACAGGACTCGATCCCAGGACTCTGGGATCAAGACCTGAGCCGAAGGCAGATGCTTAATTGACTGAGATACCCAGGTGCCCTGCTTTGCTTTTTCTAAAAAAATAAAAAAATAAAGTAAAATAAAAAATAAAATAAAATAATGAAATAAAGTAAAAATAAAATAAAATAAAAATAAAATAAATAAAATAAATAAAATAAAATAAAGTAAAATGTTTTTGGATTAAAGAGCATTAGGGAAAAGAAATATTTGCTGCTGAAAATTCAGGATATCACTGGGCAGAGACAAATCTTATATTTAGAACTACACCTAAACTCATTTTTTACATTGTGACCCCACACGGCAAGGCCTGAAGACAAGATTTGAGAGCATAATCTATATCGAAATCTGTATCTGGGAGACACAAGCAGGGTGAGAGGGCACAAGATGGTCTTCCTGTGACACCACACCAAGGGACAGCAGCTGACGCGGCGGGGACGTGATGGGCATAACCAGAGCCCTGGGGCCAGGGAGCACCTCTGCAAGCCTGCGGCGCTGAGGTGGACACCAACCCACAGTCAGGTGGCGCGGGGGGGCAGCAGCCAGGCGTGGGAACGCCATGGGAAGGGAAGGAGCCTCTGCACATTCCCACAGGCAGTTGGGTGAGCAGTCCCAACAGCTCAGCAGACACGCCATCTTTCACATGAGGCTCCGCAAGCTGCTGCATTCTCTCGAGAACACGCATCCCTGGACTTTGAGGCTACAGAAACAGCGACAGGCATGGTCATTTGAGCTTCTCACCTAGCGAGCTTTAAAATCAACGGCGAATTGACCTGAAATCTCATTTCATCTTTTCTTGCACCTAATTTAGCCCTGCTGTTACTCACGCCAGAACCTCTGAGGTTTGTTTCCAGAGCGTACAGTACCTTCATATCTGCTGGAAGAGTCGCAGGCTTTCTGCGGCGTTGCCACGCGGAGGAAAATCTGCTGCCTCCACGAGTGTCTCCGGGTCTTCCCGGGGGTCCTGCTGGCACCGCCAAGGTGGTTATCGTTGGAGTCAAAGTCCCTGAAAGCACAAAATGACTGACCAATGACTGAGGGGAAGAGGTAATCAGGTATTTTAGCTTGACTTTTTGTTTTTAAACAAAACACTACATTATAAACTATCTTGGTATAAGAGAATATAATTAGATAATCATGAAAGTTGAATCAAGCCCACACACGCCTAAGGGACTGCTTTCTTATAGGATGCTTTTCATGAAAAGCACAAGGTCGCATGCCCTTAGTTTATTCCCATTGTAAAAGATATTTAGAAATATGCTCCACAGATCACTGACATCCAGTTGGACCTTTCTTGGCCCCACTTCAGGAAAGAGAAACTGCCTAAAGGGAGCACTGGCACCAGTGCCTCCATCTCCCCCCATCCATGGGTGGGAATATTTTCTCGGCACAGGTGTGCATCTCCACAGATGGCCGCAAAAATGAAAAAAATTCGATTACACAGAACCGTCAAGGCAATAATTACACAGTCACTTGCTGATGACAAGTATTTTAACATCTATGTTTTTTAAACTACAAAACAAAGTATATTTATCAACACATATCATAAACACAGTCTAATTAGGGATTCCTCTTCCTATTCGCAGGACAACTTGGGGAAGCCCGCGAAATTTACACCCGTGTACACACCCACAACTAAGGATCACCCTGACTTACAGGTCAGACATCCTGACTTATTTACCAGAGTCATATGCTCACTCTCCAGAAAACTACAATCATTTAAAGAGCTGGTTAAGGCCTTCTTGAATCTTCTGAAAACAACACATTAATACACTACTCCTAGTCAAAACTGGAGAACAAGAGGACTCTCTTTTTAAGGGAAGTTCAGTAAAAAAGTATAAGAAAGAAGATATGAATCGATTTAGCTAGAAGGATTTTTTGAGTGTCAAAAAAAGATCGCTGAAAAATCCCTATGTATATCAATAATTCATAGTTCTACCCAGGCTTGATATATCTAAATTAAACCCTACCTTTTCGTGTTCATAAAGTCAGAGGTGTTATTTTCATCTACAGGAGCCAGAAATTTTAGAAAATTTGGCACAGAGGAAGAAGAATGAAGTTTTTTCCGCAGGGCATTACGGTAGGAGATGCTGAGAGTTTGATTGAGAAGAGAGTTTAGGATAAAGAAATACAAACACAAAAAGTATAAAATATAAGCTTTAAAATAAACACTTTAGTTCTCATGCTAAGAAAATTAAACCAGGTAAGAAATTAAAAAGTTTACAAATGAGATTTAAATTCTGCATTCCGTCAATAAAATCCCATTTTAAATGAATGGAATCAGTGAATTAATTCAAAAACATCAGTGCATTCAGTGATGCAACATGACAAGCTCCAGACACCTGCTGTATGACACTGTGCCCATAGTAAGCAAGACTGCGCCGTGCATGTCAGCAGTGTGTTAAGGGTGTAGATCTCAGATAAAACATTCTCAGCAGAATAAAATAAAAACATAACAAAAAATCAGTCCATCTTCCAAAATGACTTTTCCTTTCAAAGTGGAAAAAAAATAATTCTCTTAAATTCATGAGGACATTCCTGATTTGGCACAAATCACAGTGTGTATAATCAAACACAGGTCTTACTAAACTGTGTGTGTGTTTGTGTGTGCACGCATGTGTGTACGCTGCGCAGAGATATGTGAAAATGAGTCTGTACAAAATGGCTTGACATGAAGACCTGGCAAGAGTAATTAATCAATAGTAAAATTAATCGATAGTAAATTAAGTCGGTTCAGATGATAGACTGAAAAATAATAAAACCAAAATCAGACAGCAACCCTCCCCCCTCACACACACACACCAGCGGTGGCCCTGGGTTCTCTCCGGCCATGCAGCACATCCTCTCTGTGCAAACTTCCCAGGAAGACAAACCACATCGAACTCGCCCTGTGAGTGTGCTCACCTCTTCGGCACAGCATTCCCACTTTGTTCTCCACTTGGGCTATGTTTTAGGTACTTAAAAAAATTTGGCGAGGAGGCGGAGGGGTTAAGGCGAGGTGGAGGAGCAGGAGCTGAAGACTGACCTGAGCAACGTCTAGACTCGCCCACAGGTGGATGATTCACACTAAATAGCAATTAGAGAGAACGCGATTAGCGGGAAGAGGAGGGGAGGGGGGGGCCCAGGGGGACCGTGAGGGGGGCATGTAGATGGGGGACATGGAGGAGACAGGCAAGAGCAGGCGAGGGTGCCGTCAGCTTATTTCAACACCAGCTGTCACAGAGTCAGAAGACTGCTTTTCTCTTCTGTATCCACTGTCTCATTGGCAAAGGTAATTTTCATTAAAAAAAAAAAAAGTACTGTGGAAAGTTAATCATGACCATTTCTTACACGTGTACACACCCAACAGTTCTTTTCCCTCCCATTCTTATTATCTTTTTAAAGATTTTATTTATTTATTTATTTATTTGACAGAGAGGAATACAGCTAGAGGGGAGGGGGAGTGAGAGAGGGAGAAGCACGCTTCCCACCAAGCAGGGAGCTGAATGGGGGGCACAATCCCAGGACTCCGGAATCATGATCTGAGCCAAAGGCAGACACTCAAAGACTGAGCCACCCAGGCACCCCTTCCCTTCCCTTTCTAGAAACTAACAGCAATTTCTTTTCATTTTTTTTACTTAAACCGAAAGCAAAAGAAAGCAAAACAAAATCCATAGTTTTTAAAATACATTTCTCTTTAAAATGAACAATAACCTGCCTTGAATTCAAGGTCTCATTTCTTGTGCACAAAGGAGGAAAGAGTTCATAAGGAAGAAGAAAGCAAAACAGGTAATGCTAAGGTGGGAGGGAGGGAGACGGGTATCTCCCCCACCGCCCCTTCCTTCCACTAGGAAGCTGTATTCTTGGCGAGAAGGGAAATGCACATCAGGGATATCCCTTTCCTACCACCTCTGCATGTGTGAAACTACAGCCCGAGCAAGAGAACTGGAACTCTCCACACAGGAGTGCGTCCACATCACAGAAAACACCAGAAATGGCTAGGGGCACGGTGGAGAGGTGAAAGAGCAGTGTGGGCACACAGGGTTTTAAGGACACGGCAAGAATCCGAGAAACCCTTCCACCATCGTCTCTAAGAGATCATATTTTAAATACTAGCTCCTGGCAAGCATCCTGCTTTGGGATCATAGTTATGCAGCCAAATTCTTGAAAACCATCATAATTATTTTCAGTGGTTGACTGGAAACAAAGCAGAGAGGCTCTACTACAACCTTCAGATGATTTCATTTCTTCACTCAAAACCTGTCAAGCACCTCCATCCAGACTCTGCATGATCTGTGCGTGACCCCCCGACACACGTCAGTCCCAGGAAGGCAGCAACTCTACAAAGCAATTCTCTGCCAAGAAAGAGACCTTCTGCTCCTCTGTAGCTTCCCCATCTCTATAACCAGGAAATTCCAACTGCTCATTTGAGCCCAATTATTAAAATGAATAAATTCAGTTAGCGGGCTCTAGAATTCTCACATTGCAGGGAATTTCAGCCAACACGCACTCTGGTTACCCAGAGGAGCAGACGTGCCCAGGTCACAAGCAGCTCAGGACCAAGCCAGCTCAGGACCAAGCCCCGGAACCCTGGGCTGCACAGGCAGCAGAGTGGCTGGGTCGTGCTCGAGCTCCATGGGGGGTGGGGGTGGGGGGGCTGACACTGCATCTCTGTCCTGGGCCTGCCGATGAGGACTCAGTGGCTCACCCCTGTGCCACCTGTCCCTGAAACTGGCAGCTAGGTTCCAGAACTCCTGCCCTGCACACTGTCGCGATCACTGAGCACTTCGAGGGCCATTCCTCCCCTGCTTCCTCCTGATACCTGTACTTGCTCTGGAACAAGTAACAAGCCTCTAACGTCAACAGAGCCCCCACAGGAGGAGCAGCTCGCCCTTGAGTGGTAGCTCCTAAGCCCTCGGTAGACCCTGACTCCAGTCTGTCCCCGAGTACGCACACCTGGGCTGCACAAAACTGCTTGCTAATAGATACGCCCCAGCTATTTACACAACAGAGTCAGATCTGAAAAGAATCTTACTTCTGGTCATGAGGCGTCTCTGTGCTCACTGAGTGGTACCTCGTAAGTTTCCTCTGCGAGACCCCCGGAGACCCCTGGGCCGGCTCCGGAGGCTCTGGGCACGCCACAGGGAAGTGGCTCAGGGTGTTGGCGCGCCTTCGGAAGCTCTGCTGGGGAGACAGTGGGGCGGGCTCTTCTGCGGGATGGCTCTCCGGGTCACTGGACAGGTCATCCGAGGAGCCGAGGAGCCTGAAGGAGCTGTCAGAGGTGGGCAGGACCTCTCTCTCACACACAGACGGCTCCTGGCGGCAGAGGGACAGCAGGTCAGGCGTATCCCTGGAAATCTCCCCGGGCCCAGGAAACATTTTGACAGGAGAGCACATCTGATTATACTGCCATCTAGAGGCCACCGAAAATACCAGGAAACGAAGGCCCAGCGAAGGCCTGCCCATCGGAGACTGAACTCTAGGCCGCTGGCCAGGTGGGGAAACCTGCCCACATCCGAGGAGGACGGAGCTGTTGTAAGCAAGCTAGCTGTACACAGTCCCTTCTCCCTGTAAAAGACTCCACTGTGCTTTTAACTCGTAGTACTCGTCTGCACCATTTACACAAACCAAGATGTTCTTTATCTCTGCCAATTGTGTTCATACATGTTCTAGCCACATACTTAAGGCTCTCTGATTTTGATCTAATGCTGAAATTTCACTTGGTGATCCTGAGGTTAAAACTATACCCTATATTATTCTTAGAATATGAAGAATCTCCCTTAGGCACTTACTGCCAGAACTCAGGGCCCATCATTTAACTTCTTTCTGTACCCCAATTTTCTCATCTGTAAAAGGGTAAAGAGAAAACTTATCTCACAGGGTTTTAAGAATTAGGCAAGGTAATCCAAGTGAAAGTGTACTGTAAAATGTTATACAAATATAAGTTACTGTATCAGGTACTCAATGAGGCTACTGGGTAGGTAATTCCAACACTGGTTGAGAATCATGACCACATATTAATACCATAGTCTTTCAAGATGTATGCTTTTTCAAAGAAATGAACTACTACTCAGGCAATCCTCTGCTTAGCAATGTGCCCAGGACATGGTTTGTGGCCAATATATTCTTCTCTAATCAAAGAATATAAAATAGGGGGCAGGGGAAGTGTATCAGCTGGCCCCTGATAGAACTGCTAGAAGGGATAAATAAATCAACATGGAAGGAGTAAAATGAAATGAATGCATCTAATGATGTACTGAAGAATCTAAATTCTATCCATTCATTTGATATATGGTTGAATGCCTTTCAATGATAGATATTAAGAATTTTAATTTTTAGAAACATGTTTATTGAGGGGAGAGATGATAAACATTTAATTTTGTAGGAATTAGGAGAAACTTAATTCCCAACATACTACAAAATATTAATTACCTTTAAACATAGCTGAAATTTTTCATTCTTCAGGACTCTGTAGTTCCAAAGATACTTTTAAGAATTTAAAAATTTGTCTAAGACAATACACCAGAGCAAATCTCCATTACACAAACCTCTTCATCTCAATTCTCACTAACTTCCTTCCAAATTATATGAAGGAGCTAATTTTTAATTTTACGCCTAAAAGGGCTGCTTGGATGTTCTTTAACAATTAGGTGATCAGTTTACTGGTACAGATCCAATTACATAAAACAGCTTATTTTTATAATAGTTTCTCAATCTCAGGATAAAAAAAGATGCAAAGAAGTACACATAAAAATATACCCCCACACAATCCAAAGCAGGTGGTTTCTGAAAGCTGCACTTCTCTTAAGATTTCCCTGGAAATCCAAGCTAACGTCTATCTTCCCAGATCTGTGCTTTGGAGAATAAGAGCAAGCAATAAGACTTCCTGGAAAAGTCACTTGAGTGACATGAACTTCTTCACAGTATCTTTACTTGCAGTGATCTGGAAAGCGTCTTCCCTGCCCACTCCCACAGGTGCAATGCCTATTCTTTACAATTTAATTCGAAAGCACCACTGCCCCCAACCTCATGTTTTCTCTGGTTCCACTGATCCAAAATAACTTCCTTCCCCTTGCTTCTGGAGCAGCTAAGTTACCACCATCTCCTAGTCTAACTCTCAGGGCTCCTTCTACAGTCTGATGCTGGTGTTATTTCAGTGTCACTTCCCAGGTGAGTTCCTGAGGAAAGAGGCTTTGTCCCATCCATCTGTTAAACCATGAACTCTTTCCAAATGTAATGTAAACTGTAGGGCAGAGCCAGTACATAGTGGATGGAGGTCAAATGACGCTCTGTCCCACTAGATTTTAACTCAGAAAATCGAATTTGAAGGAGTGGTGTCTGGAGCCTTGCTCCCCACAAAGAGTCCACAAGTCCGGAGCACCAACACCGCCCTGGAGGTTGTCACAGATGTGGCATTCCAGCCCTCCCTCCCAGCCCAGGCCTGTGGAACCAGAAGCTGTATTTTTGCTGGAACCCCATTAACAGTACACCTGAGAACTGAAACAGCCCCCTTCCAAGGCAGTGTGTCTTAAGCAGTCGACTACAGGGGTAGTGCCAATCTCATTGGTCTGCCACAGACATTTTTAAAATAAAAAAGAACCAAAGAGAACAGTGCGTGTCACAGGTTGTTTACAGTAAATACTGTTTTGTGTGATTTTAGTTCTGGACGCAAGTGTGTGCGTGTGTGTCTGTGACTGTGTCACAATGTTAAACGAGTTTCGTCCAGTTCCTATGGTCTAAGCACTCGGGGAGCCACAAGCCCAGGAGGAAACTCAGGAGAACTTAAGAGCTGTGTGGTCAGGAGCCGGTCCCCAGAGCCTCCGTCTCTCGTGCGTCTGAAAGAGCTCTGGAGGCAGAAGGAAAGCTGGCCTCCCTAGCACAATCCCCAAATTCATTTTCTGGTGGTTAAAAAATTTTGAAGCTGCTTAAATGTCTAGAAAGCAAGAAACAAGGACATGGACACAAGTTTGTTACCGAAGAGAACGGCTGTGCTTGAAGGAAGCCCCACGGGGTGAAGCTTAGTTGTCCAATTCATAAGAACAGTAATATTTAATTACAGTAGCAGAGCCAGCCAAAGGGTAAAAGTATTCAAGTTGCAAACTTCATGGAATTCACAAGCCCACTTTTGAGGTTTTCCCAATTTCAATTATTTTTAATACCGGGCAAGAAGTTCATTGGTTGCTTTGTGACAAATGACCTTTCAGGCTCTTGGGGGTCTAAAACTGTGATGGTGCTTCTTTGCTTACGGAATGGCTATCTGCTTTGTTATATGAAGCTGTTAAGTTACAGATTTGCAAGACCCTCCCTCTGCACAGAGAAGTCTCAGGCACCAAGCTTTTCATGATGAACGATGTGGGGCTTCCCAGGGCCCTTTCACCGGCTCTGTGGGCAGCACATGAGCGCAGCCCATCTGCTGACTTTTTCAGGGTATCACAGAAAGGGAAATGTGCTTACTTTGCTCGTGTTACTTAAAGTGCTAGACATGGAGCTGTCCAGATCCAAACTGGCAGACTGTTCCTGGAGGCCTCTGGCTTTCCCACCCTACATAAAGAAAAGCAGTCCAGTTAGGATCCCTTAGGCTTGTGCAAAGGCATCACCTAGAAGCGGCTTGGTCTATTTAAACACTCAGGAAAAATGCATCTACTGAGAAAAGCTGCATATGCGCATTAAGATAATCAACATTTCTTTCTTTTTTTTTTTAATTTTGTTTTCTGTTTTTTTTTTTTTAATAGCACAACAATGCAAATGTTCCTGAACACCCTGCAGATGAGTCATTTGGCACGGATGACAGGCAGGGAGAAGAGACAATTTGTCTATGAAGAAAATCAAGTGCTAAAGCAAGCACGTTCAACACGTCTCTCCTGGGTACCAAGCTGTCACACCCCATCAGCGACAGGACACTCAGACAACATTCTATCCACTCAGGAGCTCTCAACAGTGGCCACCTGTTTTTGTAAGTGGACTGTTTTTAATTATCTTTAAGGATGTTGCAAAATTCTGAGAAACACATCAAATAAAATTTAAGTAGAACAAAATTAAGCATTGCTCAAATGGAGTATATCATGAAATTAAAAAAATAATAATAAAAACAAAAAATGCTGTAAGGTATTTCAAGCTTCAGAAAGATGTGAAACTTTCAAAGAAAATCCAACTCTGATTTCTTAGGAGTGCCATCAAAGGTCGTCTACACCCGCTGAAGTGGGGAGCACAGAGCACATAATTTCTTAGGGAGCTTCCAGATTGGTGTCTATGTTTCCTTCGCTCTTCCTGCAGAATGCAGTCCGCAAACATATCCCTAAAGGGCCAGACACTAAATCTCTTAGGTTCTGGGGGCCATACTGTGTGGCAACTACTCAACTCTACATAAAAGCAAGCTAAGAATATAGGTAAATGAATGGATACAGGTGTGTTTCTAAAACGTTATTTCTAAAAACAGGAGGTGGGTAGCACTTGACCCGAGAGCCACAGTTCACTGACCCACTGCAGGGAGTCCTAGACACGTACCAGGCGTGGCTGATGGCACATGGCTTTGAAGCCGCACCTGGTGGCACTTAGGGAGGATATGCCCATGCTTTACTACATCTAATCTGTACTCTCCACAGAGACTGGCCAATGAGTCACACCTTTTGGGAAACAAAAATACCATGCTATATAAGAGAATTTCTTTTAACCTAAACCAAGTTAAAAACTGAAGTGTAGGTAACATTGCTCTAAGACAAAGAAGACATTTAAAGGTTTTTACTCCTCGGTGCCTGATAGCAAATGCTGATGCACCGAAGCATAGAAATGAGGGCGGCTGGCCGGCTCCACTGGCAAAGGAAAGCACGCCACTCCTGCCCGCAGGGTCGGCAGTGTGAGCCCCACGTGGAAAGTAGCGATTACTTCAAAATAAATTCTTTTTTTATGAAAAGGCAAAGAACTGACTCTTATGTACTCTTAAGAAAAGTGACTTTAACTTAGATTAGGAGAAATTATGCTACTTACCCGGGATAAAATACTTTCTAAAGACTCTGTTAAAGATCTCTTGGCTTTGTTTTTCAGCATATCTAGTCTAAATCGAGTGGCACTCGGCGGTAACTCGCTTCCAATACTCTCTGTTGCAATCTGTGAGGTCTAAAAAGTGAAACAATGAAGAGTCAACTCAGTCACTTATGGCTTCCTGGCTTCCTTCCTCCTGAAAGGAATGATCTCTAGGATGCATCTTTTTGACCCCAGGCCATTAGTCTGAGCCTGTGATCTCATCTCCTCTGGCCCTGGAAGGAGGGATTGCAAGTCCAGGAATCAGTTTGCCTCAAAGCATTGCTCCAACTGTTCCAAACAAAACCAGGAAATGTGCTTGGAACCCCGCCCCCCCCCCCCTCCATTAACAAAGTTCGGGCTCTGTGGTCGGGATCAGAGAAGTGTCACTCACTAACTGGCCCTGGACAAGTTACTTCCTCTCTCCTCACCTTAGCTCCTTCCTCTGCTCACTGAGCGCCACCTCAGGATCTAATCCTGACGCTGTGTCCTGGGAGGAAACAGGTGAAACCCTGTGAAGCGCTAAGCAGAGCCTGCTGGCATCCAGAGGGACACTGTCAGCTCTGCACAACAGAGAATAACTTCCCCTGGGGGACTTGCAGAGGTGGAAACAGATTAACTGAAGAATCCACTCCCAAACCCTAAATCAATACCTACGTCGCCTTCTGTGGAACTCTGTCTTCTCCACTTCTTCCTCTCCCCCACCTATGCTTCCATCACCCCTTCCCCTGTCACCACGCTTGTCCCCCTCACTGACCACACCATGAAGCTGCTGACACGATGGCATTCGGATGCCAACCACAAAATGAGGTTTAATGCTTAGTAGCAAAGAGGTATGTTAAAAAAAAAAAAAAACCCAAAACCAAAAAACAAAAACCTACGAAAAACTCTCTAGATTAAATTGCTTCCCGTTTCTATGGGTTCTTGCTGGATTGCTTCCTACTGGACGATTTTTTTTTTTTTTTTAAGAAAAACACAAACAAGCACATCCTCCAATACTCTAAGGTCGGACTATTCTTTCTTGTTACGCATTTCAAGCACAGAGACCAATACAACACACACATGTGCACCCCTCCCCCCCGGCAAACATGCACATTGTTCAGAGCAGCAACAATCCCCTATACAGAAGCGAGGAGCCATGACCGCTGATGTCTACTGAGCATGGGGTATGTTCTCAGGGCTTCGATGTGCATAAGTTCATCTGAAGCTCCGAAGTGCCCTGTCAGGAAAGTTCCCTGTGAGTCCCCAGTGTTCAGGTGGAGAAACTGATGGGCAGCAGGTGAAGAGCTGTCCAAGGCCAGAGAGCTGGGGAGCCGCAGGGGCGGCAGGTGAAGAGCTGGGGAGCTGCAGTGGAGAAACTGATGGGCAGCAGGTGAAGAGCTGTCCAAGGCCAGAGAGCTGGGGAGCCGCAGGGGCGGCAGGTGAAGAGCTGGGGAGCCGCAGGGGCGGCAAGTGAAGAGCTGTCCAAGGCCAGAGAGCATCTCTTAGCTACTGTTTGCTTCCTGTGCTTAACAGAACACAGCACAGACCTCTTTAACGCCTTCTGGAACCACCCTCCATTTTCTGGCTGCACAAATAACCCCGCTCCTGAATCTGGTGTTTGTGGACTCGTTCTGTGGACCTTCGTATAACATCTGCACCCGTAAAACATACGTGATGGTTTACGTGTAGCTGAAACTTTAAGTGAGCGACCATCCTGTAATATCCTCCCATAACTACCTGTTGTCTTCCAGTGTCGTTTTTGAGGTTTATCTGTGCTGACAAATGTTGTCTGATTCACTCACTCTAAGTAGAGTGCTCTAGTTCACTGTATGACCACATAATTTGTTCATGTTCCTGTGCTTAAACATAGATTCCTTTGTGCTTTTACAAAGGCGACTGTGCTACCCTCTCCCAGACATAGCTCCCTAGCACACACGTGAAAGTTTCTGCAAGGTAAATAATTAGAAATGTCCTTGCTGGGTCACCAGGTCTGTGTGTCTTCACATGTACCAGACACTGTCAACTTTTTCTCCCCTAAATGGTACTGACTCGTAGTCACAGTTCGCCTCTACACAGCATGGTCAGATTTTTCCATTTCTGCCAGTTTGTTGGGTAGATGTGGTTTCTTGTCTTCCCCCAATTCCTATGTGATTATGCATTTTTAAATTTTATTTAGCTATTTGCTGGTTAAAGATACCATATCTTCTTTGAAATGATGAAATCCTAATTCATCAATAAATGTCATACATTTTTCAAAGCAAACAAGACAAAGAAAAGGCCCTGATAAGATCTACCTTGGGCTTCATGGGGTCATCAGAGCTTTACTGCTGTGAGAACTAGAATGTGCTTTAAGAGAGCAACAACCAGCTTAGAAATTCCTTCAAGGGAGACGGTCATTTACCTTTGTGTTTTCAGAGTATACTGAGCACACTCTGGACACCCCACACGTGCTTGCTGAAGAAGGAGTGAGCAATGACCACCAGGCAGGCCCGTGGGAAACACGGACCTAAGGCAGCCAACTCGCGCAGCACGTACTGGAAGTGCCTGCCACATGGCAGACACCGCCTGGTCCTGGGCAATCACTTACCAGGTATCGGGCCTGTCCAGACCTGTGACAGACTGCAGAGCAAGGGGAACGGTCCACCCAGGGCCCTCGGAGCCTGCCCTGCACTCGCCTGCTGCCAGTTCTTCCTCAAAGCTAAGAAGTTGTGGGCTTGCTTTCAACCTCCACACGAGTTTCCATAGGGAAGAAGCATTCTGAATGGACTGTCTGGATCACAGAAGACCAGTAGTACACCGCTGAAAGCACACGCAAGAAAAACCGCACTTTTCCTTCTTAGAGACCAGGCCCCAAGAATGTCTGCCCACTAAGTTCAATGCTTCCTCTTCTATCCTCTCCCACCTAACAAAACGCTTTTCCAGGTCTATCACCACAATTCTAATATAATTTGAAAATAATTCATGCTTAGAAAGTATATTCCTTGTTTATTTTAAAATAAGCATCTAGGAGTTTCCCCTTTGAAGATGCAGGTTCTTCGGTAAGTTTCCAATTTGGGGCAGCAGAGCAATTTGCACCACAGCCCTCACACTGCCCAGCCCATGGCGGATGGCTGAGCTCACTGGACAGAAGTCTGGAGCCAAGTTTTCCATTCTATGGCTACACTGACGTTCTCAGCCACAACCTACCCTCCTGTGGCACCACGGCATACCCACTGGCAGCCTTATTCTTAACAACGAGCATCGGCAAGCAGCCGAGGTGGTGAGGACCAGGAAAGAGGTCTGGGGAAATATTCCAGCATGAAAAAGGAGGCTCTCTATCTTGATGGGGGCCTGGGCCACCCAAATATATCAAGTCCTCAAAACTCGACAAGTAGTGCGCTCAAGATCTGTGCAACTTCCAGGATGTAAATCTCCAAAGAGAACTGGAAACAAATACTCAACTATAGCTAACTAAATGCATGATGAACTGTGTAAGAATAAAGAGTGCTGGTAGCAGAAACTTACTTTACAAGTCATCCGAAATAAGGTGAAATAAGAGATGGATGGATATAAGGGAAAGCAAATTATTGTAAAATGGTATAATCTGGACAGTGGGTAAATGAATGTTCACTGTGTTTCTTCCAACTTTTCTACATGTTTGAAAAATTTTCAAGATAGAATGTCAGAAAAAAAAAAAACCAAAAAACCAAAAAACCTCTACTGGAAAATGGACCCCTGCATATCGGTGAGTAGTTGTAACATTAGATTTTGTTAGGTAAGCTCCTAAAAAGCATATGATTAAGATATTACCCTTGAACTCGTGATACTGGGAGCCATTCCCCTATATGCTGCCTGAGCTCTTCCCCATATCCCCATCTCCAACAACAGTATTACCCCCACCTGCCTCAAAAGAGTTATAGAAAAATTGGAATCACTCATGGAAAAAATTCAAACTCTGTCTGGTACATGGAAAACATTCAGTAAGTGGCAATGGATTGAATATTTTTTTTTTAAGATTTTATTTATTTGACAGAGAGAAAGACAGCCAGAGGGGGAATACAAGCAGAGGGAGTGAGAGAGGGAGAAGCAGGCTTCCCATCGAGCAGGGAGCCCGATGTGGGACTCGATCCCAGGTCTCCGGAATCATGACCTGAGCCGAAGACAGTCGCTTAGCCAACTGAGCCACCCAGGCGCCCCTGCATTGAATATTCTTAAATTTCTGCTCCAGCTCTGTCCAGGCAAGTAGAAACAGTATGTCTACTGATTAAAATGTGACACTTTCTAACTTTTTACTTTACAGGTCTTTGCCCAAAGCCATTCATCCTTTTCCATAACAACAAAACGTCCTTCAGTTCGTTTTCTATTTTATAAAAGTGGTTCCTCTGACAGCTAGCCAACACTACCATTTTAGTCTTTGAAAAGCACCTACAGCATCACCACTGCCTCTGAGAAGCGCAGCCCTGAGTCTGTGCTCAGCGTCTTCTGTCCACTTGAAGGCCAGGGACAGAGAAGTTCACTGCCAAATCCATGGTTCTATTCCTCTCAAGGTCAAGTCATAATACTGTATCCAAAGGCTACGGGAATTTTTAGATACAACGAGAATGTAATGACATTCATGTAGTTAAACTGTTTTGGAGCAGAAAAGGAGAGCAGGAATCTACCGGTGAACCTCGAAGCTTCTTCTGACCCATCCAAAAGCAGCAGCTGCTCTAAAAAGCCCAATCCTCGGAGCCTGAGCGGGTGTCCCGTCTGCGGGAGCCCCAACCACAACCGGGGATCGGAGCAGGCACAGACATGAGCCTGCTGGGCAACAAAAGGTTTAGAAACCTCTAGAGAAAGTGCTGACAGCTCTGCTTTGTGAGGCTTGGACACTGACATTAAATTCTTTCATGCTTACAAACGGGAAAAAAAAATTAAAGATATTTCTCCACTGGACTAGACTATACCCAAATCACAGAGATACTTCTATTAGATATTCCCTAAATATCAATTTGTACTTAGGTCAAAACTTTACATCTACCATAAATGCTTCACTCCTCTCTAGCAGTTATAAATTATTTCAAAATTATCAATTTCCTGTTGGGACAAGTTAGGGAAGACAATTACAATAGGGAAAAACTATTAATGGCACAAGAAGGGGAAAAAAAGGAATGGAAACAAGAAAAGTAAGAGGTTGAAAAGAAACAGATAATTCACTGTCAGGTTGGCTGGGTGCCCACCCAAGTGAACTGGAGGGCACAGAACCCCCAAGTTGTCCTGGGAAGGAAGGGAAGGGAACTGAGAGGCCACACACACGGTGCGCCGGTGTTAGGGTCCCTGCCAAGAGATGCTATGGTTGGCCAAGGAGAGGAAAAACAATGTCTGACACTATACTTGAGACCTGAGCTCTGTGAGTTCAGGAAAGGTACCTGACTGCCAGACTCAACTGGAAGGTAGAAATCTGGGGAGAGTCAAACTACATCACAGTTAGGTGACCAGAAAAGCAGAGGTGTTTACAGGGAGGGGGAAAACCACTGAGCATTAAAGCCCCTGTAGAACATGTCAGTTGGGCATTTTATAAAAAGGCAATATACTGGGGTGCCCAGTGGCTCGGTCAGTTAAGCACCCAACTCTCGGCTTTGGCTCAGGTCATGATCTCATAGTTGTGAGATGGAGCCCCATGTCGGGCTCTGTGCTGGGCTGGAGCGTGCCTAAGATTCTCTCTCTTCCTCTGCCCCTTCCTCCACCTTCCCAATCTCTCCCTCTCTCAATCTCTCTCTCTTCTCTCAAAAAAAAAAAAAAAAGACAGGTCACCTGAGTGGCTCAATTGGTTAAGCAACTGCCTTTGGCTCAGGTCATGATCCCAGGATGCTGGGACTGAGTCCCATGTCAGGCTCCCTGCTCAGTGGGGAGCCTGTTTCTCTCTGTCCCCTGCTCACACTCTATCTCAAATAATAAAAAATAAATAAAATCTTTTTTTTAAAAGACCATATACTTTTGGAAAATTAAGGACTTTTTAAAATATCTTTCAATGATATTTCTCTAGATTTTCTGACTTATGAAGAACTTAAATACAAAATGCACACTTGACGCTCTACTGGTTATCATGAATTGGCTTACATAAGAACATGATCATGTGGTATATGGAATCCCAGACTCGGAGCTCTTCAGAGAATGGACCTGCAGCTAGCCCCAGCTTCGGACACGGCACCTTGAGATAGAAAGGCTGAACAGTGCTTGTGCCCAGGAGAGAAAGGCAAGAGGATTCCAGACCTCCACCACATGAAACGGGAATGAATGCCTGTTCGGTATGTGGACAGCACATAACGCTAGGGTCCCTAACGCTGCAACTGACCTGTCAGTAGACTGAGCCACGTTACGTCCACATCGTACAGGCCTTCCAAAGAACCTTCAGGCACGTCACAGAATTCTGAAAGCAGTGAGGCAAGATCATCCCTGTTTTCTGGGGGAGAGAGAGGAGGTGACAGAGAAGGGCTCCCTGCAGGTCAAGAAACTTGTTGAGGCAGTATCTACCTTTTTTTTTTTTTTTTAAGATTTTATTTATTTATTTGACAGAAAGAAACACAGTGAGAGAGGGAACACAAGCAGGAGGAGTGGGAGAGGGAGAAGCAGGCTTCCTGCAGAGCAGGGAGGAGCAGGGAGCCCTGTGGCGGGGCTTAATCGGGGACTCAGTGATCATGACCTGAGCAGAAGGCAGATGCTTAAGGACCGAGCCACCCAGGCGCCCCGAGGCAGTATCTACTCTCAAACTTCATTCTTGAAGCTCCACACCCGCCCTCTTGTCGGGAGAGCCCTGCTCCACTCCCACCACAGTGTGGATGTTGACTTCCCTCACTGCCTCCAGGCACTGTCTAAATATTTCCAAATTTCCCCTTCATGTAGCATGTAAAAATAAAACACAGGGAGACAAAGAGTTTCAGAACTTGAGAAAACCCTCAAGATTCCGTTTTACACAGCACCTTAGTAAAATTAAGAGAGGAAAAAATGCCATACCTGCTTTATGTCCCCAACATGGATGTGACCTTTTTGTTTCTCTTCATACAAACATCTCAGGAAAGAAATAATCAATTCATTCTCTCGCTGTTCACTTCTCGGTCTTGATTTCTTAAAGAAATTTAAAAAGGACTACATTACATTTATTTTTAATTGTCAACAAAACTGCTAAACAAAGCCTTTGAAAATGCTAACAGCTTCCAATACGCTGATTATAATGGGCGCTTTTACCCAATCTTCTCAGTAGGGGACACCAATGATCCTAGCTAGACATGGACACCCGTCTTAAAAAGGGAGCCAGTGAGCCAGATTTAGCTTTTGACCTCTGATGTCCTTATACCTAAAATAAATATCTTGCATCAGACAGAAGCACAGACAAATATTTAATAAATAAGTTGTCTGGAAAATAAGAAAAGAATAAAATCTGTGTAAACATCCAGAGGTCAAGAGCCATAATGGCTACATAGGATACATGTTTATAAACCTTCAGGGCTAGGGAACGGGGAAGGAAAACAGCAACTGGAGCCAGGGTCATGGTCCCACACATCCAGTGTGCCATTCGGCATTAAGAACTTTCCGCAAGCCCTACAAGGCATAAACTTGCAAGCAATATTTCATGGCATTGATTCACTTTTTTTTTCTTTTTTTAAGGAAATTCTCCCTATATCTTTTATTTTCCAGATAGGTAGTGGCAAAGCACACTGAACCAGAAATCAGGATACATAGCTTCTGGATGCTGCCTGAAAGTGTGACCCAAAGCAAGTCATGTAATCTTAGCTTCCTCTTCTGTCCAAAGAAAGATTACGCACAAAATAAACTCCAAGTTCCCGAATTCTTTGGCTCTGAAACATCAGTGTTCATTTTTAGAAGGCCATGTAATTTAATGTATTATTCTCTGAAAAATTAAGACAAATCAGTTATTCTGAAGACACACAAAGCTTCTAGTCTATAAGCCTTGAAAATATGGGTTTTTGAAGATTTTGTTTATTTGAAAGAGTGAGCGAGAGACAGAGAACACAATGAGCAGGGAAGAAGAGAGGGAACAGAGCAGACTCCTGGCTGAGCAGTCTGCCAGGTGGCAGGCGGCATGGGAGCCCTGGGACCCCGGGATCATGACCTGAGTCGAAGGCAGAGGCTTAACCCACTGAGCCACCCACCCCCATTTCCAAACTTCTAGCCTTCAAAACAAAGGTTGTAATAAATGAATCAACTATACAAGCATCTAGTCTGGACCAAGGCCCTCTTGGCAACCTCCTCTCTGAGCTAACCTAGAAACTGATTTTACCCCTCGTGTCACAGGTTTTAGAAGCAAAGGTAACACTAACCCAGACCTGATATTCCCGCTTTAAAAAAAAAAAAAGATCATTTAAAATGATAAGTTGTTCCTGTAACTCAAGGAAAAGATAGTAAATAATTAGAAAAGGTTGTTTTCATTGAGGACTTCCTGTTCTTTAAATTTCAGATTTAAGGATTGAATATCTTAGAACAGATGCTCTCAATATCGAGTCCAGGCCGCAAACCTCGATGTTACGAAGTTTTACATGTTTTGTGTAACAAATGCATTTTTCCAAAGAAAGTTCCCATTAGATCTTCAAGAAAGGAAAGGGATAGTGACGTACCACAATCCCAACTTCATACTGAACACCTCAAGGAGGTCATGGGCACACGATCAGTCTACTCGCACAGGAGGCAAGAGGGACGCTGGTTCACTGCTGGCAGGACTGCGTGATGAGCCACCACGGGGGCCGGTTTGACAGCTTCTTGCAAAACCAGCCATGCTCTTACCACGCGATCCAGCAAATCACACTGCTTCGAATTTACCCAAAGGAGCTGAAAATTTATGTCCATACTAAAACCAACACACAAATGTTTACAGCAGTTTTATTTAAAACTGCCAAAACTTACGAGCAACCCAGATGTCCTTCGACAATGAATAAACAAATTGTGACACACCCATAATATGGACTATTAGGGGCACCTGGGTGGCCCAGTCCTTTAAGCATCTATCTGCTTAGGGCTCAGGTCATGATCCCGGGGTCCTGGGATGGAGGCTGGCATGGGGCTCCCTGCTCAGTGGGGAGAGAGTCTGCTTCTCCCTCTCCCTTTGCTTCTCTCCCTGCTTGCACTTTCTCAAATGAATAAATAAAATCTTTTAAAAAATAGAATATTATTCAGCACTAAAATATAAAGAACTATTGCACCATGAAAAGACATGGAGGAACTTTAAATGCGTGTTGTTAAGTGAAAGCCAATTCCCTGCATGCCCTATGATTCCAACTGTATGACATTCAGAAAAGGCAAAAGTATGGAGATGGTAACAGATCTGCAGGGGCCTGGGGGTTTGCAGCAGGGAGAGGGATGACTGATGGAATATCAGAGGTGTTTTAGGGTAGTGAAAAACAATTGTTTGATCCTATAATGGTGGGTACATGCCATTACACATTTGTTAGAACCCAGAGAATGTACAACACTAAAAGTTAACCTGATGTCCATTATGGACTTCAGTTATTAATAATGTATCAATATAGCTAACCAATAGTAAGAAATGTACCTCACTAGGAAAAGAGGTTAAAAATAGGGAAAACTGGCCTAAGGGTAAGGGTGAGGTGAGAGGTTATAGGGCAACTCTGTATTTTCTACCCACTTTTTCTATAAAACTAAAACAGTTGTAAAAATAATTAAGTCTTTTTTTTTTCTTTTGAAGTCTAGGAAAGAGGAACAGATAGGAATTAGGAGAGGCCTCTGATCTTCCAGACATCCAAGAGTTGGAACCATTCCTTCTTCCTAACAATTAAATATTTGGGGCTGTTCTCATAGGAAAATGTGTATTTTTTCTTGGAGACACTGTGCACCTGCTTATTTTAAAGTCTCAAAAGTGGCTAAATATGCAGTAATAAGAGAAGACATTTTCTTTTCCTCTTATAAAATATAAAGCTATTCAGATGGACAGAAATGAGACCAATGAGCACCATGTCCTACCACAGTCATTAGAACCTGAAGCAGAGGAGGAAATGTATCATGGAGGTCATGAAACATCACAGAGGAAAGTCACCAAGGTCAGAAATTCATATCCATGATGTCCTACAGGTCAAAAAATAAATCCTTCTGTCCTTAAAATAACTGACTAGGGGCTATTCTTCTATTGAATTCAAATGATCGGCAAGGCGTCCCGCCACCTCGACTGTGGCAACTCACTCCTCTCTACAGGTGATTTAATTTTACAAACATTCGGTAGTCAGAGAGACAAGTCTGAGGAAAAGGAATGGAGAATCCAGTAAAAGTCAATCCTGCAGTGTCAGAAGTCAGGATGTAGGTCCCCGGGGACAATGCCAGAGGGTGGGGGAGTGGGGGTGAGTCTGAGGAGCTAGAAATACTCTATTTCTTAATCTTCCTGCTGGCTGGCCGCAAAGGAGTATTCATCTTATAAAATTTCACTGAAATACACACATCACTGCTCTGTGTGCATTTCTCCTGTTAGATTTCGTTTAAATAAATACAAAACAGTTGATTGCCTGTTAAAAGTAACAAAGCCAATTCTGCCACATGCTTCTTGACCTTATTTCTACAAGAGGCCTATGAACTGGACATAAGAGTGACTGAAAACTGAATTCCCAACACTGACTGATGAATACCAGAATGCTGAGAGTCGACAGTCTTCAGAGGATACTACTTAAAATGGCAGTGCTCACTTGGACACCACTTTCTGACATCTTTCGACAAAGTTATAATCAAATCTTATAGGAAATAATTTTAAAGCCATGAAAAATCCAACAAAGTTGATATTCTTCACAAGCTCGGGGAGCTCCTCTATTAATCTTTAGAATTTGTGAAAAATCATATTCTTTAATCCATCCAGGAGTATGAATGGACTTGATTTATCTCCTCAGTAGTAATTCAGCCATTCCCTGAAATATGCTCATGCAGCAGGAGAGAGCGGGTCTTGTGAGGCATCTCCTTTGCTGGCCCTGCTTGGGCTGGAAAGCACTGAAGGGGACTGACCACCGGACCCCGTGGGCTGCACAGCTGCATGCTGAGATGTGCCTGAAGACTGTGCCTTTCAGAAGGTCATCAATTAAACAGCGGTTCTGAAGTGGCATGAGTCCCCCGACAAAAGGGTTCACAGGCCTGCAGGCTCATCTGGCACCAAGTGCTCCCAGCGGGCTCCAAGTCAGCTCACACGCGGCAGCGACCACCTCCTGTGACACGTATGGGCCCATTACAGATTTCTGCTCTTCATGTCCTGTGTGGTCTGCCCGTTTCCCTGCTTTAAGCGTTTATTTACAAAAACACTGATTATATATGCTTTAACGAAGTAATCATGTACCATTAATTTCAATCGTAATTATATCTGTTCTATGAAGATCTGCCTGTGGAGAGCTCTTGAGAAATAGATTATCCTCCAGGAAAACTGTACACAGGAACACATTAACCTTCCTGTTTACAAAAGGCATCCTGACATTGCAAAGCCATGCTCTTATGATCTTTTTGAAGGGTATGAGTTTCAAACACATTAGCAGGCACTGCTACCTAGAAAGAAACTTGGTTTATAAAATGTTTTATAAGAACCGAGAAAGGGGGCACCTGGGTGGATCAGTCAGTTAAGCGTCTGCCTTCGGCTCAGGTCATGATCCCAGGGTCCTGGAATTGAGCCCCACATGGAGCTCCCTGCTCAGTAAAAGCCTGCTTCACCCTCTCCCACTCCCCCTGCTTGTGGTCCCTCTCTTGCTGTCTGTCTTTGTCAAATATATAAATTCTTTAAAAGAAAAAAAGTCTTAAAAAAACAAAGCAAAAACAAGAATAGTCATTGAAAATAATTCAATGAAACCCTCAAGCCATTAGAAGAAGAGATCCATGCCAAATTTTATCATTAAGGAAAAGCCACACTTACAATGATGGAGGACAAAGGAAGAGCTGGCTTTTCACAGTGTCACACTTCCCTTTTGTCTTTAGGCCGATCAAGTTACAGAGTCGCACATAAAGGCCCCAAGATATGAACCGCATGCATTTAGAAATAACAGAAAAAATAACACACCCAAAAATCTGTGTCATCACTTTTCTCTAAAGTCTCTTGTCCGTAATGCACTGGATGTCTAAAAACTTGTCAAAGGGAATCTCAGAGTCACATCCATTAGGAAGTTATCACTGCTGAAGAACACTTTATTCCCTACGCTGAGTCATCGCACTGTTTTGGGATGGCTACACAGTGCTGTCTAAATAAAAAATAAAACACACATTAGGGGAGGAAAGTGCATCTCCTAAGCTTGGTGCAAAGATGTTCCCCAAAGTGGCTCGGTAACACTCGAGCGGCAAGCGGCCAGGCATGTGGGGAAAAGGCCCCGGCCTCCACTGAAATGCATTAACAGTCAGAAGCTAACTATCCGTCCATTTATGAATTCCAAGTACAAATCACACTAAGTTTTTCTGAGTACTGTGTACTTAGAACTCTAAAGATCCTTTAAGAAAAAACAAAGTAGCCTGTCTCAAGTCGATTCAGAAGAAAACAAGAAAATTTAAAGGCAACTAGAAACTGTGAAAACTACATTCTAAGCCACTTAATGAAACTGAAAAACCTTCAGTAGCTTTCCTTCTCCGAACATGTGTCCCTCCTGCCAGAAAACAGATGGGGGGCCTGCGTGTGCAGCCCTGCACCCAGGGAGGAAGAGGGGGAGAACTCGCCATCCAGAGCTGCCTGCCGTCTTGTCGGTCAATGACTCCTCTGCAGGACCCCTGCTGCTCTCCTCCCCACAAAAGATATTGATTCTTCATCCTGATGTGCTCTCTTCCCTAAGAAGTGCCAGGAAACCACAGAAATGCCCCTCGGTCAAAGCGGCCATGAAATCCGCCATGAGCTCATTAAGATTCATAATGCACACAGTCCAGGCATGCCAGCACAGGCCACGAGGTTTCCCCGAGCTACGCAGCATCTACAAACGAGGGCAAGAGCGAGTTTCCACAACACTGACGAGCCTGGCTTTGGTTTTGTATTTTGTTTTTATATTTAGTTTTGACATATAGTTCTAAGTAGGTAACACCATCTCCACTCCTTCGCAACACTGAGGAAGAAGGCAGGAACAATTAATGACCAAGCTCAGGGACAAAGTGCTGTCCCGGGCCACTCCCACAATCTGGCCCTGGAACCCCAAGCATGAAGGGGCTGGCAGAGGCTTCCTGGGGAGCAGAGGAGTGCTCGGGACCAAAATCCATGCCTTCCGTCTCCTGGGCGGAGGGGTCTTCCCACTCTACATTTTCCTTCCTCTCATTCCAAAATACTTACCCAGGCAGGACTCTGCTGGGTTAGTTGCATTCACCGTGAGAACCAAGACCCGGTGGGAGTCTGCCGCCCGACCTGGCCTGTGCCCGGGCTGGTAAGCTAAACCAGGAGGAGCCGGGGCTCACCTGCTTGCAGCTGTGACGGCTCTGGCCTATTTTGCGTACAAACCATCTTGCGGGCACGCACTTAGCTCTGCGTTCAGTCTAGCAACTAGAAACCTGTACTCTACCTGAACCTCCTCAAAAATAGTTGCTTGCTCCTGATTAGTTAATGTCGTCAGGTGCTTCTGGAGTTCTAGTTTGGTTTTGGAAGAATTCATTCCTATTAAGAAAAAAAAAGAGAGAGAGACATGAAACATGCTATGGAGAAGTTACAAGGCAGAGTATAACTTCTGTCCTCAGGCTTTTTATGTCCTTAGCCGCGTACTCCAGGCTTCTGAGGTTTTCCGGACGTTCTACTCAGTAACAACGTCCGTGATGGCAACGATGACAACTAACATTTTAGGCTGAACCCTCATGTGCAGGCACGGTCTCGAGCATTAGGCCTGCCTCATTTAATGACCAGTTAGCCCCACTGTCCACCTGAGGACGCCGAGACCCAGAAAGCCGACGTGATCGCCAAAGACCACCGTGCTGGTGGACCTCACCTCAGGCCTGGGTGGGTCCGCATTTTTCTTTTGCCCACCACTCTGTGTTAGAACACCTACACCATCAGAACACCGTCCCCAGAAAACAGATTCACATGAGTGTTTATATATAAACTTGACAACTCAAGGAAGAACAGCTGCTGGCCCATGTGAAACCTGTTTCTCCTCCACGGTCGGCTCCTCGCAGAAAACAGACTCATGTGGTAACAGGCTCCGTCTTAGCACCACTTGCTTCTTACTGGTCTTAAGCCTATCTAATTCCCGTTTCAGAGGATTGTGAGGAAAAGCTGGGAAGTCACAATCTTAGTGCCAGTGAGAAGCGGATACTTCAGTACAGGGTTTAGATCCTGTTTGGCCTTTTCTTGTTACACAGGCTGAGAAGATTGAGGACTACCGTGGGTGCCTGCACTCCAAGGGCGGCCCTCACCTCCCGCTCGCAGCCGCCTTCCCCACCTCCCCTGGCTGAGGAGGCTGGGGGGGGGGGGGCTCCGCCTGGAGAACCCTGGGAGCGGGGTTGGTCTACGGGGCTGAGGATGTCCAGGAGGGGACACCTCTGAAGTGCGGAACCAGGACTTGGAAATCAAGCCTCTGTTTTTACAGAGGTGGTTGCTGAGGTTTAGAGAAGTGGGTGACTTGTCCAAAGTCTGGAGGTGATGAGCAGCCCCGCCTGCCCGAGAGCTGCCACCTCCCCACCCTACCCCCACCCCATCCCCGCTCACAGCTCAAGCTTCGGCCCCTCCTCCAACCACAGGGGCTATTTCAGCTTCTGGCCTGTCCTTCCACCTGGCAACCCTCACACCCCCTTACTTTTGCCAAGAAAACTCCTATAAAAATAGAAATCAGTACTTCTGAAGTGACTGCTCTGCCACTACATTCCGTCTTCGGGCATCCCCTCAACCCTCGAAACAATCCCCAAGTGGGCACCATTCTTAGTAATTCCAATGTATAAAGGAAGAAAATGAGGCACAGGCATAGGGCAGTATTCTGTCCTAGGCAGTGGGCTAAGTAAGGGACAGAGTTAGCCCCTGAAGCAGGGCCCTTTACCTCCACGGACAGCTCTCCCTCTGTGCAGAGAGTCAGGTCGCCTGGCCTCAGGCTTCAGGACGAGGTGGTGAAAGGGCCCCAAAGACAGGTGGCTTTTGTGAGGACACAATTCAGGTACTCTTCTGGCAGGATGGCCCATCACACAAGCAGGGAAATAGACAGTTTTTTACTGTACTACTTAAATGTTGCATCAAAAGAGTGTTGAAATTCATGGGTAGAACGAGCAGTCATCATTAAGCCAAAGCCTCTCTGCAGGTCCCTGACACGATGTCCTAAGCATCCTATCGTGACAGGCGCCCAACTGTTGGACGACACACTCACATGCGGAGAGGACCCCCCAGCTCAAAGCAAAGTTCAACCAACTGTACAACAGACTAACGATGGAACAGACGAATTACACACGTCTACCAGTCAGGCCACAGTACAGACCAGTCCCACCCAGCCCGTACAAGAGATTCTTCAACAAGTCTTATCCTTGCCCTTGGGACGCCTCCCAGGGCGGGACCTGCTAAACCCAAAAACAGGGCAGTTTCTGACCCCTCCCACCCCTGCCCATGGGCCTGGCTCTCCACTCTGCCTTCACAGGGAACCTTCTGTAGGCTTCTCAACACCCGCAGCCACTGCCCGCTGATGTGCGTGGCAGGAAGGTGGTGCCCCCCCCCGCCCCCCGCACGTGAGGGCAAAAACGGTAAGCAGAGTCAAGGGCATTCCAAAACTGCGAGCCCTCTAGCCTGGTTGTTAGGCTACCTTCACCCTGTTGGTGCCCAAAAGGCTCTCCTCAAGGGAGCTCCATGAACAGCTTTGCCAGGCCAGAGGCAAGTTTGCTTGGACAGCAAAAGGAAAACTCAGCTCAACTTTTTTCCTTTTTAGTGAACACATAATCCATTCTAGTAACTCCCAAAATGCTCTGCCTAATTTTAAAATAAGCTAAATGCTAAATAAAGCACTGCTAGGAGTTGTTCAGAATTCGAATTCAGGTCCCAGCAAAGCTGCACAGCTTACCCGCTGTGAGTGGTGTGTCCCACTACCACTGGCGGGTACAGTGTGTGTATTCTTTTATTAATCCTGGAGCACAACCCAACTAGATCAACTGATTCAGGAAACAGTCTTTAAATCTTTCTTTTTGTGACCATGTCATGGGTCCTTTCCCCAGTATATGGCCAGTGCCTGACTTCCTATTAGAACTACTCTCATGGGAACATACAATGAGCTTTCATAAACAGTTTCATTCTACTTATTAGGAATGCATTATAGCAAAGAGCAAAGGCCTCAAAGTGTTCATAAAACTAGTATCTTCCCAACAGGGGACACATCTCCCCTACTAAGGATGCCGGTAATAATGTGCCCTCCTTACTCAAATGTTTCCCATTGGAAACACCAGCCTTCTAATTGTGCTACCAAGACTGTTGCTACATTTGTAAGGACCTATTTAGCCAGTTCCTGGTATCAAAGCCCAGAAAGTCAGAGAGCCAGATCAGGTGGAAACGCCCAATCAGTTAACCCCCTTAACCTCCCAGTTCCAGTAGCAATGGAGATGCAAACAGACAGTCAGTTCCCGGTACTTAGGACCCGGTAGGAATGCCCAAATGCCCTCAACCTCCCGGTTCCAGGAGCAACGGAGAGGCAAATTAAAAATGGACAGCCAGTGCCCGGTACTTAGGACCAGGTGGGAACGCCCAAATGCCCTCAACCTCCCGGTTCCAGGAGCAACGGAGATACAAATAGATGGTCAGTTCCTGGTACTTAGGACCGGGTAGGAACGCCCAAATGCCCTCAACCTCCCGGTTACAGGAGCAATGGAGAGGCAAATTAAAAATGGGCAGCCAGTTCCCCGTACTTAGGACCAGGTGGGTACACCCAATCAGTTAAGCCCCTTAACCTCCTGGCCCCTGACCAATGGAGATCCCCTGGTAAACCACTCTGTGTTTAAATTGTAAAGGGGATTATGAATTTAACAGTTTAAATGTATTCATCATCACAGTAGAGTGAAAGAATTAGCTCTAGGCAGCTGCATGATTGCAATCAGCTTGTGGCTGCCCTATAAAAGCTAGCTTGTAAGAATAGGTGGGGTCCTTCTCTCTCTCTCTTTAGAGGCAACCCTGGCCTTGCCAGTGAAGTTCTGATGTTTGGCGCAAAATAAAGCTTTGCTTGACCTTCACTTTTGTTTCAGCCTCGTTCCTTTGACCACGGACCCTATTACATTAGCAGAGCTTTCTCCTTTGCTTGGGTTTTGTCAGGTAAAAAAAAGAATTAAATAGTAATTTCAAAATACAGTGACAAAAGCCCTACCCTGACTGAACTTTCCAGCTCTCACTTTCTGAAAGCTAAGCCAGACCACAGAAAGATTTTTCAAGTAGAACTTCTGGAATCCTTCCAGTTCCTGCAGATCACGGTCTGCTTTATCTTCAAGGCCAACATTGTTGTTGGCTTCTTAATAAGCTCTTAAGGAAAATTTCTGTCATCGTTTCCTTCATCTTGACAACCACTAAGGGAAGGGCTAGTGATCTTTCCAGATGAGATCTCTAGGTAAAGCTCAACTTTTGTATAATGTCAGCAAATAGTATCAATTAGGGAAGCACAGTTGAAAATATTAATCATTTTGATTCATTTTAAAGAGCACTATAATGCCAGCAAATGAACCTTTGAAACTTAAGGTGGTAATTGTCAGTTTAGTTCATTTAAAAAGGGAAATCAGATACCACTGCACACCTGTTTGGATGGTTATCATTCAAAAAAGAAAAAGAAGACAGAAAATAAGATATGTTGGCAAGGATGGACTGAAATAGGAAACTCTGTGCTCTGCTAATTGGAATGTAAAATGGTATAGCCACTGTGGAAAATACGATGGCCGTCCCTCAAAAAAATTTAACACAATTACCATACGATCCAGCAAATCCACTTCTGGGTATATTCCCCAAAAGAGCTGAAAACAGGAACATGAAGAGATTATCGTGCACCAAGTTTACAGCAACATCATTCCCAACAAAAGGGGAAACAATTAATGTCCACGGACAGATGACTAGATGATGTGGTTCAGACTCACAAGGGGATACTAGACCGCTTTAAAATGGAATGAAATTCAGGCTAGTGGAAGAATCACGGCGATGTCATTCTAAATAAGCCAGTCACAGGAGCACGAGAGCTGCATGAGTCCACTCAGATGAGGTGCCTGGCACCCGTCATCCGCACAGACAGAAGCAGAATGGGGGCTGCCAGGGGCCGGGGCAGGGGCACTGGGGGGGTTTACCGTTTAATGACTTTCAGTTTGGAAAGATTAAAAAGCTCCAGAGACGGATGTCAGTGATGGCCTCAAAACAACGTGAGTGTACTTCACACCACTGAACTGTCCACTATAAAAAAGTTAAAGTGGTTAATTTTATATGATGTGTACTTTTATCACAATTATGAAAAAAGGGAAATGGAATCGAAATAGTATAGTGTTTTTCTCTACCCAAGAAGAGCTTATTAGAAGTAGTCTAGGGACACAGGAAATGATCAAATCTGGGGGTTTTGAGTGTGAGTGTGTGTGTGTGTGTTTACAATAACATGGGTTGTTTAAATCCTATGACTCCCCTCAGAATCATAAAAAGTTTTAGAAATCCTTCTATAAATGGAAAAAAATGAAGAACCAAAGACAGAGAGAAATGAACCCCTTCAGTGCTGGGTTCCCTCAGAGGATCATCATGGCGGGTTTACCCTGGTTCTCTTCCCCTCACCCCTGCCTCCCCTGCAGGCCCAGAAATGGAGCTTCTCTCTCCCCACCTGGGGAAGAATCCACCCCCTTGTTCAGGAGGGGTCTCCTCCTTTCCGTTCTGACCCCTGGCACCCCTGTGGCTCTGGATCCCAGCTGGGCACAGCTGGGTCGGCTGGCTCTTCTCCCAGCATGGCCTTCCCCAAAGGGGCGGCTCTGCGGGCAGGCGACACGGAGGATTTTCCCACACGGGCAGACTCCTGGACTCACACACTGGTTTCCCCTTAGACTTCACAAGTGCTTGATGTACTTATCCCTAAAGTGTACAAATCAGCGACCCTCCTTCCTCTCACACATGAAAGCACCCAGCACAGCTTAAGTGCTCAATAAATAGTAGCTGCAAATGCTAACGTTTACCAGTTTCTTCCTACACCACATTTCTAGAAACTACAGCGAACTCCCAGTTCCTTCTACTCTTTCCCTGTGACTCAGCTGCAACCTCTTCTGCCCCCTTCACTCAGTGACCATTGTTTGGGCAGGGATTACCGATGACCATGGAATTGAAACTCGTGGTGGAGATTCTGCAGCTCTCACCTTAACCAGATCTCTTCTAAGCAGCCAACAGGGCTGACCTGATCATTCACAGCCTGGATAAATGCTAGGCAGCTGGATTTGTAGCTTCTATTTCTTTAGTCCACGACCCTTAGAGTGGCAGTGGTGGATGGGGGTGGGCACGTTCCTCTTTAAACCCCAAGCACCTACCACAATAGCTCGGCCACCCCCCCGCGTGCTGGAAGTTCACCGGGGGTCCCTGTAACTACTGCAAGCCTCTCAAGTTATGCAGGGAGTGCCTCAGGTTTCCCTGGAGGGGTCGGCTACTCACCCTCTATCCGCTCGCAGAGCTTGTGCAGACCCTGCAGGGGGCAGCCCTCGCACAGCTGGGCAGGTACCTGAGCCGTCCGCTGTACCGCGGCCACTGTGAACGCCTGTTTCAGGGTCATCATGATTTCATCAACCTGATCAGAGAGAAGACATGGGGGAGCCAGAGCATTTAAAACGAGCCAGGCTGAGATTTCAGGACTCTGCAAAGACTTTCAGCATTTTATGATTCTAGGGGGACTACTCATCACTGACTGACAGATAATAATCGTAATAACTGCTAGGATTACAGTTTGAGCAACACTGCGTAGCTGCTCAAAGGTCGTAAAGAAGGTAAAAACTAAAAACACAAACTCAATACTCATGAAAGAGCCAGCTCCTTTGGGTCAGACTTCCAAAATGACATGTTTTAATGCCAGCCAGAGGGTAAACCAGAGCAGGATCCTCAAAAATGATGAAAATGGAGGACACATACCCAAATAAGGCTTGCATATGTGCTAGTTGTTAAATAACAGCGGATAATTAAAGCAAATAACGACATGTCGATGAAGCTCTATGGTTTCTGAAGGAAAGAAAAATTAGGGAGGTTGACATTGCACACTAGTAAATTTTCCAGGTAAGAGCTGCTTAGTCTCACTTACCAGAGCTTCATTGGTGCACTGAAACACGTAACAGACGAAATGAAAGCCTCCACCCCCTGAAGACTCTCGGCAGATAAACCCGAAGTGGTCCACATGTCGGATACCCTGTTGAAGGTGGGGAAGAGAAGAAGGAGCGTTGCGCCGTACCCAAAAGTCACAAGTGGCACAAGGCAACAAGACTTGGGCAGCACGGCCTTCTAGAGCACTCTAATGTTATTTCCCAGATTTTTTGAAGTACAGTTGATACTGAATATTGCATGAGTTTCAGGTGCACAACTTAATGATCTGACAAGTCTGCACGTTATGCTGTGCTCACCCCGAGCGTAGACCCCACCTACCATGGTACCGCACCACTGCAATCCCGCGGACTATGCTCCCAGCGCTGTGACCTTTCATCCCTTTGACTTCCATACCTGGAAGCCTGCACACCTCCCACCCCTCACCCCTCTGGCAACTGTCATTTTGTTCTCTGTCTGGGTTTGTTTCTGCTTTTTGTTTCTTCATTTGCTTTTTAGAGCCCACATATAAGTGAAATCATGTGGTATCTATCCTTCTTGAACTTATTTCACTTAGCATAATGCCCTCTAGGTCCATCCATGTTGTCATAAACGGCAAGATCTCCCTCCTTTTTATGGCTGAGTAATACTCCATGGGGTACATACACACACATCTTCCTCAGTCATTCATTTATAGACACTTGGGCTGCTTCTGTATCTTAGCTATTGTAAATAACACTGCAATAAAAACACGGATGCATAGATCTTGTCGAATTAGTGCTTCTGATTCCTTTGGGTAAATACCAGTAGTGGAATTACTGCATCATATATGGTGGCTCCATTTTTAAAGGATTTGAGGAACCTCCATGCTGTTCTCCACCGTGGCTGCTTCAGCTTGCATTTCCACCAGCAGTGCCCACACCCTTGCCAGGGATAACTCACTGTGATTCTGATTTGTATTTCCCTGATGAAAAGTGATGTAGAGTGCCTTTCTATGTATGTCTTGGCCATCTGTATGACTTCTTTGGAAAACTGTCTATTCAGGACCTCTGCCCATTTTTCGATTAGATTATTTGGGTTTTGGTGTTAAGTTGTGTAAGTTCTTTACATATTTTGGATACTAACCCCTCATGGGCTATAACACTTGCAAATATCTTTTCTCATTCAGTAAGCTACTTTTTCATTTTGTTGTTGGTTTCCTTCTCTGTGCAAAAGCTTTTTATTTTGTTTTAATCCCAATAGTTTATATTGGCTTTTGTTTCTCTTGCCTGAGAAAATACCTGGAAAATTCTGCAATGGCCAATGTCAAAGAGGTTATTGCTTGTGTTTTCTTCTAGGAGTTTTATGGTTTCATGTTTCACACATTTAGGTCTTTAATCCATTTTGAGTTTATATCTGTGTACGATGTAAGCAAGTGGTCCAGTGTCATTCTTTTGCATGTAGCGGACCAGTTTTCCCAGTGCCACTGCTGAAGAGACAGTCTTTTCTCCACTGTATACTCTTGCCTCCTTTGCACAAACAAGCTAATTGACCATACCATCGTGGGTTTATTTCTGGGCTTTCTATTCTGTTTCACTGATCTATGTGTCTATTTGGGGGCCAGTACCATACTATTTTGATTACTACAGTTTTGTAGTATATATATACCGAAATGTGGGATTGTGATATCTCCAGTTTTGTTTTCCTCAGGATTGCTTTGGCTTCTGGGGGTCTTTTGTGGTTCACCACGATTTTCTCAGATATTTTAAGTTATTTAAAGATATCTCTCAAATACAAAGATTAACATCGTTCTACTAAAATATTATTCTGATTACACCCATAAGACAAGAACTGAAAACCAGAGTTTTTATTGTTTATTTTAGTACTAAAAGGAAGTGCAGAAAAGTGGACACAGAAAAATGTGAACTTTTTCTAGGTATTAAGAATAAAAAATTACTTTGAAAATCAAAAGTAGACAACAGATTCTTGAAGAAACACAACTAGACACACACATGCACACGCACACATAGGCACTCACAGACACAAAGGTTTAAAAAAAAAAGACTTAAAACATATTTGTACTCTCCTACAAGAACAAACAGGTAAGTACTGAGGGATACTGGTATGAAGAAGGAGTCAAGAATTAGATGCACAAAGAGCAGAGAAGCTTTTAAATGTAAGGTGTGAAGGCCAAGGTTATACACCATAGTTTCCTAAGAGCTCTTCTGAGTCAATCTGTATACTTGTTTTGGAAGTTATCAGCTAAGAGGCACCTTGATGCAGAAAAGACAGAGCCAATAAAGATCATGAGCATCTCCCGAAAGCACCAGCCTGCAGAGATACGAGTGTCAATAATGAAATTCAGGTCATCGTGTACACTTGTAAGGGGCACCCTTCAGGAAATAATAAAACCGTTACATGAAAAAGCAAACCTTCACATTAACATTTCAACAGAAATAACAGCAAATCGAGATTACATTCTGTGGCTCATCTCACTTTCAGGTTGAACATTTTCCAATATACAGGCAATCACTGACATATCCCGGCATCTCAATCCAAGTTCTCACACAGCAAGGTAAGCGCCTGCTAGATGTTCGTTCTCCAGGGAAGAGAACTTGGAAAAAATTTGTTTTGTAAATGGTTCTCTATTCAACTATTAAAGGAGCATCCTTTATTTTCATGTCCTTCAGGAAAAGGACTCAAAAGGAATTTTTTTTATGTAGATCATGTTATAAATCAGTGATGGGATTTTCATTACATCTTATTAATTATGAGAAAATGGAAGTGAGGAAGTAAGAAGTCAGAGTTTTAAAATAAAGCCAAATAATAACTTCAAATGATCTCCTACTTGCTAAGCAAACCCTCAGTACAAATGTCATACATAGCTCCCTATCATTGATTCTCCACGAATCTATGAAACAGACTTCAGGAGATTAGGGAAATATCCTTAAAGTGAGTCACTATTTTAAGGAAGAATAATGACTCGTACCCAAAAAGAACTTAAGAATTTTTATAAAGTCGAAATGAGCATCTATTTTAAAGTTACTTGCGTGTATGTATGAACGTATGTATAAGACACGTACGTATGCAAACCCAAGCATACACATCTGGAATTTGTGATATAACATTACCACCAGTAACTGAAAAAAGAAAAGTACATCTATTTTCTCCAGGAGATTATTGTTGCTAAGAACAAACTTAATTTCAAAATTATATGTATATTTTACCTTAAAATACCAAATCAAAGGAGAAATGCCAAGATTGCAGATCAAGTACACCCAGAAGGCATATATTTTAGGACTGTTTAGCACTTCTGATGAATGACAGAAGAATCCATTAAAAATTCAAATGCAAATGAGCCAATAACCCATCTCCATTTACCTGCGAGCAAAAGGATATCTCCTTAAAATTTTTCTCCAGTGCGATTTTTTTGGTGTCAGGACTGATGAGGTAAACTTCAGATTGGCCAATCTTAAAAGACAAAAAAAGAAACTAGTTTTTCGTGAAAGTTGAATTCAATCTCATAACACAAACATTCTCATTCTGTGACCTATGAAAAATACAGAATAAAAGGGGCAAGCTCCTACAGGAGAATCACCTCCAGAGGTTTCCAGCTGGCCCTACGGATTCCCGCTGGTACATCCACCCACATCAACCAGGGGTCTTCTTTGAGATCAGAGAACCAAATAGCCAGAAGTTAACAATGGAACCACAGATGCTGCATCTCCCCTTTATAAGGAAATGAGGCTTCTGTAAAAGTAAGGCTTCCAGAAAACAAGAGCTCTCCTTGTAAAACTTCCAAAACACTTTCTATTAACTGTTTTACTAAAAAATCTTTTATAATTATGGTTAAAATTACCTACCATCTGTGGAGTATATAACTATGTGTTAGGCATTCAAATACTACTTACTTGACTTCTTAAAGGTAGAGCATTAGCATAGTTGTGGGGCCTTAGGGCCTCGGGTCAGCATGGTAAACTCCACTCTAGTGGAGGAAGGTGTTGCAACAGCCCATCCCTCCCTCAGGGCCTCTAACCTGCTGCTCTGGGAACCCAGGATACTCCAAATAGAAGAATATTTAGTTGGCCACACTGAACCTCTGCTCAACGAAAACCACTTCCTCCAAGAAGCCTTCCTGGAATCCCCAGATGTTCTCACAGCATCCTCTACATCTCCTTTGTGGCACTGACCACAACTGTAATGAGACAATTACCTGAACACTCAGCTGTCACTCCCCCTTGCTGGAATCCTGGCTGTCCTGTTCACTGCTGTTATCACCAGCATGTCGCAAGGGACCCTGAACACAGCAGGCACACACTAAGTACCTGAACATACATGCGCTGGGCAGCTTTCACCATGACGTCAAGAGCTGTTCTTTTTAAATATAGATCAGACTAAACAAGCCCAAAGGCCAACACAGCACTCTTTCAGTACACGATGAAATGAGGAAGAAAAAGTGCTATTTACCCACGGACACACCATCTTCATCTTCAATTTACCCAATTTACGCCATCCACCTTCAATCTGCGTGATCCAACAGGACTTAGTCTAAGTAGCAGCCTCCTTACCCACTGGCCGCCTCACTGCTCTGAGTCAGGAACAAGAACACTACACCTACGGTAATTTTGTTCTCCCTAGAATACCAGTCACAACATTCTAGAAGAGGACTGAAGAACAGTCAGTTCCCTAGATCGTCAGAGGCCAGCTCACTGCTGGGAAGGCCCCGAGCCCTATCAGCTCAGACCCAGGGGACTCCCAAGGAGGGCAAGCCCAGCTAGAGGAGCTCAGAGCAGTACAGAATTCAGGAACTCCAAGTGCGAAGGACAGCTTCCTTGTCCATTTCTTTCCTGGCACCTGTCTATCAGTTTACCAAACCTCTTCGAAAAAAAAAGACAGTACACAGCTGGCTAAACTATTATTTCAGTTTGGGTACAAATTTCAAATATCATCTTATCCCCAAATCCAATTATCCTGATTAACAAAGGAGAAAATGTTGTATAAATTAATAGAAACTGTAAAGAAGGAGTATTTTCCAACTCAAAGATTTTGTTGAGATATATTACTGAAAATTAATATACATTTAAAAAAATCCTTTTGGGGTTCTTTTACATGTCCGCCCTGTTGCTTCCACTGAAAAGCTCTTTCAACTGTGGGCGGAGGGGTGGGTAGAGATAAAAACAAGGATAGAAGATGGATTCTCTTTAGGTTACCAACGATGATTTTAAAGGCCTGGGACTAAAGTAAAGATTTTTGTCCTGTGAAAAGGATTATTCATCATAAAAACATATAGGCTCACACATAAATCCAAAAGCAATTTGCTCCGAATCCTTGCTCAGCAAAGCAGACTGAACATGGACCCCCCCCACTGCAGATGAGCCTGGGGCCCGACGATATTTTACCGTGAAGAGCATAGTCCGATTCTCCTCAATATCTGTCGGCTGCACAATATTGTGTCCGCTGATGAGGTGGTTCTCAATGTCATTTTCCTCAAAGGAGCTGAAAAATCTACTACTTCGAAGGCTTCCATCTTGAAATTCCTTCTTAAAGGCCAAGGAGCGCAGCCCGGGCTGGGAGAAGGATTTGCGCATCGGCCTCTGGCCCTGCTCCCCGTTCCCCACCGGCTGGAGCACAGACCGGAACTTATCCGAGAAGGAGAGGCCTCCCGCGACAGGTGGGGTTTCCAAATTCGGGGAGACCAAGTCAAATTCAGCTTTCCTGCTGCAGCTGATGTGGTTGAACTTCTCGATGCACTCGTCGATCAGGGCCGGAGGGGCCTTCTTGTGAGCCACCGTCACCCGGCCACAGAAGAGCACCTCAAACTTCTTGGCAAACGTGTCGTCAAACTCGGACGGGCAGTGGAGCTCCTCCTGGCGGGCAATCTTCCCGGCCTGGCGGATGGAGCTGATGATCTCAGGCACCTGCCAGGAAAGAAGAGTGTTAGTAAAGAAGGAGTATTTTCAGTGGGCGGTATTCCCACACTGACACATACACGCATACATGCACATGCACACACACCCACACCCACACGCACAACATTGAGTGTGCGAGCAGCCTCCGCCCTGCTCTCCCTGACACCCCACTGCATGCTCCCTGGTACCGAAGAGGAGCCCATGGGGAATCTGAGACCCTGAACAGCTCCCCACCAGAGGGAAACACATAACTTTCAGAGACAGGAGAAGAGGAACAATATTTACTATGCACCTCTTCCATGCCAGGGGCTAGCTAGAGGAGCCACATGCCCAACACACCCATAGGGTTAGTGACAAGCCCACGGACACATAGCCCAATGTGGCGAGCCTCGGAGTCACGCCTGGGTTAGTCCCTCTGTGAAGACACAGTCCTCGCTGCAGCTGCTGTCACCTCCCTAAGAGGTCTGTCTCCAATGTGGCTCACCAAAACATTATGCAAGTTAGCTAGATATCATGGCAAGGTGTCTTGGAGAGTCTTCCACAAGAAACGGGTGGGATGATTATCGTATAAAACACTTCCTCAAATCACATTGTTATTTTTTTCTTCAAGGACAACCAGCAGCTTATCGCTCAGTTCTCTATTACCTGATAGTTGACTGGGTACCGACTAAAGAGCAGGGAGGCTGTAACCAAGAAGGGTGCAACTACGACACTATCGTTATCATGGCAACACGTGGGGGCTTCTCCCCACACAGACTCCAAAGCCTCTGGGTCCATGCAGACCACTGCCCTGGGATCACAAGAGGGTGATCAAAAGGGTCTCCTGCGCTCTCATCGTCCCTCCTGCCACACCCTCCCATCGCGAGCTTCTGACACGAGCCTCCAAGGTAGCAGCAGACATGAAGATGCGTCTCTGGCCGCAGCATCTGTGTGATCATCTAGAAGAGGTACGGCCACGACACTGAAACAAGACGGGACCGAGCTCAGTCTCCCTAAGGAAGGACCTGGTTTTCGTCATGACCTAACACCCAAAGCAATTTTTTTTTCCCTATGGAAGAAAATTCAATTTAAGGCCCAGAGGCGGGGCGCCTGGGTGGCTCAGTTGGTTAAGCGACTGCCTTCGGCCCAGGTCATGATCCTGGAGACCCGGGATCGAGCCCCACATCGGGCTTCCTGCTCTACGGGAAGCCTGCTTCTCCCTCTCTCACTCCCCCTGCTTGTGTTCCCTCTCTGGCTGTGTTTCTCTCTGTCAAATAAATAAAATCTTTAAAAAAAAAAAAAAAAAAAAAGAGGCTCAGAGTCTTCTAACAACATTATAGAGGAAAGAACAACAAAAAAACCTGTTAACAATTCAGGTCAAAGATCAACATATACAGTAAAAAGACATGGTTACAGATTTAAAATGTATGCTTCTACTGTGTAAGACCCAATGACTCAAAAGATTTTTCTCTTTGTGATTTCATATCAGGCACATCTTAAAGACAGTATCTCTGCCCTAAAGATCACGATATATTCTTCCACGGTGTTTTATCAAGCAAAGAGTTAAAACATACTTAGGTATAGTCTATATTTTTAAAATTGATTACTGAAGCACAGGAGCTAAACAATACTAAATAAATAAGCCAAAATGTCAGCATAGGTCAAGCATGTATTTGCACTATTTGCCTGTGCTATAGCACACTCCCCTACTGCCAAACTACACATCCCATGGAAGCCCAAAAATTGTTAATATAGAAGACAGGACAGAGAGAAGACGGAGGGAGGAAGCCTGGGTTCCATTCACACCTTTGCCAACAAGTCACTGTAGGAGAGTGAAGAATTTTCAAAGAAAAATAACCTATTCATGCAAGTAAAGAACCTCACCATTTTCCTGAGTCTATGAAATTATTTTATCAGGAGTCACATGACTCTTCCCCATTATTAAACTTAATCTCTGAACAGAAAAGTCTTACACGGGCTCCTGAGGCTTGTTAAAATAAGTATCGTTTCTGCACGCTGGGTCTTCCACTGCATCTGAGGGAAGGGCGTCTTCCATTGTATGATCAGAGCACAGAGAAAATATGTCAAGCCCTGTGAATTTATGGTGACTCGGTAGTAAACGGCACAGGAAGAAGTAAGACACGAGGTAGAGACTCTGATTACTCCCCCACTTCCCAAGGTCGCAAGAGGCTGAAGAGCGCATCACAACCTTGGGCAGGGTGGAGGCTGTGCAAGTTTCCCCACGGCCAGTCTTTCGGGCACACTAATCACAACCTTGAGGAGACAGGCTTTCGTCAAGGCTGTCAGTGGCCCCTGTCCTTGCTCTGCGGAACCGTAACATGGGCAGAAGGGAGACAACGGGCTCCTGACAAGAACAGCACCATCTCAGAATGTTTGACAGCATATCACCAAACATAATTTCAGCAATAAACTGTTAACAATTAAAAAGCTAATGTTTTTAAATGACCATAAGTAAAACAGGAGACTTTTTCAATAAAAAACGGACTCCAACCGGGTGTGAGTTTGTAACCCTGAACTGAGAGCCAAGTTCCCTTCGCCAGAGAGAGCTGGAGCACTGTTCCTCGAGGAATGAAGGCATAATACCCGCTTGGGATGAAAGCCTGACTTCTCCATTCTTTTAACTCTGTCCTGGACTCACCTACAGGGTTACTTGTCACACGAGGGGACGGGGTCACTTACTTCATTTTATTGCCAAACATTTCTCCGAGTATCACCAGATGCCAGGAGGTAGGGATCCAGAACCAGGGGATGGAAGCAAGGTGGGGGTGGGGTGGGGGGCAAGGGGGGCTGTTAGAATGTTTACAGGACTGAGATGGGGTCTAGGGGAGCCTGGACGAAGACAGGAGTCGAGAGAAAGGCTGAATAAAAGGCTCCGGAAGACGGTGCCTGGGTGGCTCAGTGGGTTAAAGGCTCTGCCTTCAGCTCAGGTCATGATCTCGGGGTCCTAGGATCGAGGCCTGTGTCGGGCTCTCTGCTTGGCAGAGAGCCTGTTTCCTCTGCGCTCTCTCTGCCTGCCTCTCTGCCTACCTGTGATCTCTCTGTCAAATAAATAAATAAAATCTTAAATAAACAAACAAAAAGCCTCCGGAAGACAGAATACACAAGATTTGGCGGCTATGTGGATGGGGGTGTCGAGGGCATGGAGGCCAGCACGTGACTCACAGAGTCGGCCTGAAGCTGCGGGAGCAGGGAACACAGAAGGAAGTTTGCAGAGATGACATGGGGAGTTTGGCTTTTATACACGTTGAGGAGGACTTGAAAGTAAAGGCATCCAGCAGGCAGCTGGGCAGCTGGGCCTGGAGTCCAAGACAGGAGATGCAGACTGGGACGTCAGCAGCTCACGTCCAAGAGGTGGCTGTTGCCTGGGAAAAAGGCAAAGTAAAGGAAGAAGGCTGGGATGGGAGCATAGGCCAGGCCAGTGTTTCAGGCTTAAGAAACTGGGGAATGGAAGGCCGAGGACAAGGAGGAGGAAGAGGGGGCAGGGAGCAGTCAAGGATGACGTCAGAGTGATAACTAAGGGCAAGGGGCCACAGAGAACCAGCAGCTCATAGAGATGTATAAAAATAAAGAAAGCAGCGATGCCAACCCTAACCCCTAAAATAAGCAAACTTGACTGAAGTGTCTCAAGGTAAAACTGCAGTCTCTGAGAACATAAACTTCAAGTTAGAATGTTTACCGCAAATACACTGACCCTATTAGGGCAAATACACTGAGACTGGTGGAGTTTATTTCCACTGATACAATCTGGGTACTTTCAACAAAATCTTTTTTTAGTGTAGCCATGCAATAATATCTACGTCATTTCTGATCACAGAGAAGCAGATAAAGTAAATCAAAGCTAACTACAGCAAAAACAAGAACCCGAAAAGCATTATACTGGCATAAATTGAATAAGGGTTTGAGATTTTATTTCCTTTTACATTGGGAATCACAAGCAAAAAGAATGATAATTTAAATGAATCACCAGTAATAAAAAAAAAAGGCCCACTTTTGACATAAAATATATTAAACAGCTCTTCTGTCAACCTATTTGAGTTTATACTAAAGTCCTTTTTAAAGTAAACCTGAACTGTTGCACAACCAAAACAACTTTCCTTCAAATTCACGTACTCAAAAAGCACGGTATATATGTATCTTGTTTCCACAGCAGGCGTAAGTGAATACTGTTTGTATAAGTCACCAGAAAAATGATGCTTAGTGCAAGAGAACTAGAAATATTCATTTCTGTAAATAAAGTCCTTATTTAAACATTTGGGTCAACTCTTTGGGGACGTACTTAGGGATTTTAATGAATTATAAACACACTACAAGTGTAACTTTACCCACAAGGACTGACTGAGGAAAGAGTACTTGGAATGAAAAGTAATTTTACTTTACATTTATACTTTTGCTTTGCTGTTATCTGGTAACAAATAAATATTAAATGAATCTGAAGAAACCCGGATTTGTATTTAAAATTCTAGCATTTTTTTCCCATCATTTAACAGTAAAACATTCCAAAACTGCAAAAATATGACAAGCCATGCTGTGCTTTGTCCCTTGGATGAAATGTTCACTCATGGCAAAAAGTTAAAACAAGCACTTCTAAGAGAAAATTACTCTGCATAATTATTGTCCAGAAGGAACAGGCTTATGTGTCCTTTTTGTCAGTAAGGAGAGGTTTTTTTCATCCATTGGTCAAAAACAAGGTAAATGTAAGGGAAGAAAATGAAATTAAGTGAAGTATTTCCTCTATCGTACATGCCTTAAATTTCATAAAAAACACTTAAGGCAATATCTTATGAGTGCTCACAACTCAAAATTATTTAAAGAGACTAAAAGAGCAGTCACGACACATGTGAGTACCCTTGTGGTCCAAGAGACTAGACTCAACAGAGGTGTGAATGCACCTCACAGTGAGGAAGACGGGATTCTTCTGACCCGAGAGGTTCGCAATCGAGAAAATAAGAGACAACCTACACATCTAAATATGTGATTTCCAGGATAACGTGGCCGATGCTGGAACAAAAGCAGGAGCAAAGCGACTGAATGTGTACTAGGGAAGGCTGGTCCTGAGTAGAGGCTTCTCTTCTCCGCCTGCTGGTCCATAGGGGGAGCTAATGCCCCAACTCCTGCTTTACACTTTCAATTAGCCCAGAGGTCAGACCCCTGCTCAGGTCTTCCCCCAAAAGAGAGATCAGCCGGGCTCATTAGCTGACTGAGGCAGCATCTGGCACCTAAGAAATGCTAATGACCACTGGCCCCTAACAGGACTACCCACCTCATTCATCCCAACCCTTCTATCCTTTGGGTCTTGCTCTCTCCTCTTCTGTAAAACAGAAGTAGTATTCAGCTTCCCTAGTTCTGAAATGGCAAATGGCATAAACTCTTAGCTTTCAAACCCCATGAAAAGAGGCTCTGCAAACACACAACCTGGCATCATACTCCAAAATAATCATTTGAAAGGTTCACTACAACCTTCTGATGCACCATGTTTCCACAAATGTTTAAAATAGTGCACAAAAATCCACCCTAAGTGATTTAACAGCTGCAGGAACTAACAAAAGCAGGTGGGAGAAGGTAAACAAGGAAGAGTGAGAGAAGGGAGCTGCTGGAAGACTGTTAAATTGTTTTGTAACTTTCCCAAAACAATGTTAAAAAGTCAAAACATTTGGACTGGTTAGCACAGATAGTGACAGAGATCACGGAATCAATCACGGCATGTTCGACCTGAGAACCGAGGTCCGAGGTCCAGCCCCTCCAGGGAATGCACTGGCTCTCGACGCAAACGGGGCTGCACAGGAGAACGGCCCCACTGCAGCTAGAAGCAGCGGGGGCCTGGTCTCCACAGTGTGGGGAAACACTGGGTGGTTCTGGCCCGCCGCATCCCTCACATGCCGACCCAGCACCTGTCCTTTCTCGTATCCCCAGGCAAGGAGAGCTCCCTCCTCGCCCGGTCCTCCACACCACTGTACCCAAACCCTATTTGACTATTAAGGCCCTAGACAAGCTGTGTGCTTCAGCAGCCCTGAAACAGCCCAACTGCACAGATCCACACCATGTCTGTGTCAGAGATGAACAGACTAACCAAGAGAAAAAGAAAAAAATTGTCACATAGATATGTGACAAGCTGTTTATACCATTTTAGGGCAAATTTGGTTTGCAGATAAATTCACCACATCTCTGAAGTCTCAGCTCATTAAATACATAGGTGTGAATGCCCTATAAGAAATGTTACTGTATAATTTTGATCAAAGTTTACTTCAAAATAACCTCACAAATATAATGAACTAGCAGTTAATCATGGCAATCCCCCATTCAGTTATATATGGTACATAATGTTTGCAAAGGGACACTGGGGTGCCATTCCTACAAGGCAGAGGGAACTATAAATATGTAGATGTACTAGGAAAAAATACTCAAAAAAGCACTGGTTCCTTCTCCAGGACACACACCACAATCAGTTTTTTATAAATGATGCCCTTTTGAAATTTTGCCACTGAGAGATCATTAATAAAGGAATATTTGGTCATATAGTATGTATTTGCTCATAAAACAACAAAATCAGTTAGAACACTGGGCACCAATACAGTTTTGTTCTACCTAAAATCATCCAGGGCCAAATACATTAAACTTATTAAAACTGATTTTCAAGCTAACAAGCACCCATGTGTTGTCTTTCCACGTGCAAACCAATAATCTTAGATGAAACCTTAGAGGAGATCTGGACCATCTATCAGGCAACAGACATGAGTCTTTTCACCTGTTCTCATTTATGTCTCAAAACCAGAGTCCTTGCGAATCTCACAGCAGTTGAGTAGTTAAGTCCCTTGGATGGGAGCCAGAGCCCGATCCCAAGGCATCCCGGGCAGAGGTCTGTCCCGGCTCACCAGCAGACCTGAGCGAATCAGTCACAGCATTTCTAACAGTCAAAAACCAGAGACAAGACACTGCCTGGCAACACAACTGACAAATATGGTGATATTCATATAATCAAAAACATGGAGAAGGAGAATAAGCAAGCTCTGTTATGTGCGACAACATGGGTAAGTAATCATCACGTTGAGTGGAACTGACACATGGGACAGAATCACACGGTAGAATTCCAATTCTGCCAAACTTCAAAAACGGTAAAACTAAACTATGACAACAGAAGATAGGAGATCTGTTCTCTCTGGAGGAAGAGTGACTGGGAGCGGGCATGTGGGGCTTCTGGACCGTTCTGTTTCTTCATCTGGGCACCTGCTGTACAAGATGATTTAAACTCTGAAGTCACTGGATATATGATTTATGTATAATTCTGTTTGTAGAACATCAATGAAAACTCTATGAAAAAATAATATTTTCACAAGTATGACAGAATCTGATTGAGAAAAGGGTAAAACACTAGCCCAGAGTTACTGAGCTAATTAGCTCAAGAGTGAGCTAGAGTCAGCACCTGCCTGATGCCAAGACTCATCCCCTTTCCACCACACCAAGACTTCATTCTCAACTCAAAAAGATTTCCCTGTTCCTGGGTCCACGTGTTTTTTGGCTTTGGTTTAGGAGTTTCTTGTTGTGGTCTTACATGGAAGCCAGTGCCCTCTCCCCTATTCTCACTCCAGTGGTTCGATGGCACAGGCCCAGCCTCAGCTGGCAAGCCCGGGCCGAAGCAACCAGCATATTCTGTTGCCGCACCCCACAGCAGTTAGTTCAGGGTTGGTCACATAACCCAACCAGCCACCAAAGACCCTCAGGGAGTCCAAATGACTCGATTTTTTTTCACTATTAAAAAGGGGAACATATGCATTTTAAGGAATTGGTAGAAAAAAGAAACCTGCTGTGGATATAGACCAGTGGTCCCCCAAGCTGGGGCAACTCTGCCCACCACCATCCCTCCCCCCACCCCCGCTGGGGACATTTGGCAATGTCTGGAGATATTTTGTGTTGTCACAACTGTGGGGTAAGAGTTGCAACTGGCACCTCGTCAGCAGAGGCCAGAGATGCTGCTGCACATCCTACAATGCAGGGGAGAGCTCCCCACAATTAAGAATTATCTTGCCCAAAATGTAGTATTGCTCAGGTTGAGAAATCCTGCTTTTGGACTTAGATTCTGAGTCCCAAAGCCTAGAATTTCTGGGACTATCACAGATAAAGCCACACTGGATAGTTCCAGAGAAGGTGAAACAAAGACAGGGAGGAAGAAAAATGGAAGAAAGGGAGTGAGAGTGATGGTTCTGATGTTTGAGGACCTGGATCCAGCCATGCCTGAAGCCAATCAACTAGGATTCTTGTGCCAAAAAATTTTGATTATGCCATTTTACACTGGGGGTCTGTCATTTGCAACTAAAAGTCTTGTTCACACTCTCCCTATATAAAGCACATTATGCCAAACTCTATGGTGAATACAAGAATGAATCACACATAGATCCTCTTCTTCAGGTAACCTACAATCTAGACAGAGGGGATAAAGAAGTAGATGACTCAACAAAGCAGAATGCCAATGCCACAGGAGTGGAAGTGCTAAGAAGGGTAAGAAGATAAACACAAAAGCTCAGTATGGAGCACATTTCAAATTATCAAGAGCAAATAGGAAGATTTAAATATTTACCAAACTTTGCCCTTAGAATAAAACCAACCACCAAAGACCCTCAGGGAGTCCAAATGACTCGTTTTTTTTTTCATTATTAAAAAGGGGAATATATAAAATTTTAGATCACCTAAAAAAATGTTGAGAAAGAACCAAAGTAGATTTGTCGGAGTGACCTGTTTACACATTATTCCCATGCCAGGGCTATAATCACATAGAATACACAAAAGAACTAAGAAACAGGACCCAAAAAAGTGGGTAATTTACGAAGCATCCACACACCGTGTTACACACAGGTCTAAATGAGCCACTCAAAGATGCTTCTGCTCCTCTCAAAAGGTAACTTTCTTCCCCTCACACCAGGGTCCACATGTACAGCTGGAGTGGGGTCAGTCCTCAGTAACTGGGGCTGAGGGGGTCGCATGCGGTCCTGGCCCCACCTCCAGGCTCCACCATGCTCCTTGGCCGACCTGTGAGCAGAATCCACCCCAATGGAAAACGCAGCCAGGGAATTTTCTAGTTTCTACCAGATCTTCATGGGTAGGACTTAGGTACAAGGGTTACCTCCCCGCAAGAAACCAAATGAATCAAGGAGAGCTTCCCTCAGCCAAGGGTAAGGTTCAGAGCCACAGTAACAGTCTTCCCCAAGGCAGATGCACTTGGGCTCAGAACCTCAGCAACTCAGCGCCTGGCCGGGAAGAGCATCGCACGCGCAGCACATAAACACGCCCTGCCCTAAACCAAGCGGTCTAGTCTTTCTTTTTTTTTTTTTTAAAGATAAGGGGATTTTTTAAAAGATTTTATTTATTTATTTGACAGAGAGAAACACAGTGAGAGAGGGAACACAAGCAGGGGGAGTGAGAGAGGGAGAAGCAGGCTTCCCGACAAGCAGGGAGCCCGATGTGGGACTCGATCCCGGGTCTCCGGGATCATGACCTGAGCCGAAGGCAGTCGCTTAACCAACTGAGCCACCCAGGCACCCCCAGTCTAGTCTTTCTAATCAAATCAGAAACTTCTCAGCATAATGTGCAACACCTGAGGCTCACAGTCAACTGGCCCCAGAGAGCACCTTACAACTGCACTTTGTGTACTTAAAACACACTGCATGGAATCAGTTTATCAGAACTGAGGCCAAATACTGGGAAATGGAGGCTCTGCTCTCGAATTCTTCGCTCCCCGGCCCCTTGTTTTAACAGGAAAATAAAGCTATGTTCTCCCCTCTGCAATGCCCTCTACACGCCCCCCGACCTCACCCCCAGGGTCTCGGCTCCCACTCAGCACCAGCCACGGTGCCTCTGGGCCAACCAGGCGGACATGTCGGGTTGAGCCAAGAGGTCAAGATACTGCAGGCAGGTTCCAATGGAGAAGGGACAGAGAGGGGGGACACCTTTACCCCACCTCTTCCTTCCAGGGGCTGAGATCAGGGCCCTCAGCTGGGCCCCCTCAAGGACCCTGTAAAACCACTTTTGGTGAAACAGTCTCCTTAAGCACAGCAGCAGCTGCATTTCTTCAGTTATCTTTATTTCTAGGAAGTTTAATACACATCCATGTAAAAGAAAAATACAGAAACACATAGAGTTGCCCATATAATCCCAAGCCTAGAAAGAGCCACAGTTAGAGTCTGGTTCTCCTGACATGTGGTTCTTGCCTATGCTAAATGCTAATTTCCTTTATAAAAACAAACAAATTTAAAACAAAACTAAACTAAAAGCGTGTGTGCAGTCAGTGTTCTGTAACATTTATCATCACGAGCACACTGCAGTGGCCTACTGTTCCCCAGAGAATCATCTCACCCCTTTCTGATAACCACAGCATCAATTCTATTCACTGGAACACGGTACACACAGGAATACCAATACATAAATAAATAAAAAAACCTACTTAGGATCCAGTTCCAATAAACCTTATGGCAGCTGTCATGAACTCTGCCCAACACGACGTTTTGGCAACCAAGTGATGAGCATCCCATCCTTTGCATAAGCTGCCGGGACTCCAGGGCACCTGGATGGCTCAACTGATTAAGCATCTGGCTCTTGGTTTTGGTCATGATCTCAGGATCTTGGGACAGAGCCCCACACTCAGCGTGAAGTCTACCTGAGATTCTCTCTCTCTCTCCTCCTTCTGCCCCTCTTAGGTGTACTATCTCTCTCTCTAAAATAAATCTTTAAAAAGAAAGAAAAGAAAGAAAAGAAAAGAAAAGAAAGGAAAGGAAAGGAAAGGAAAGGAAAGGAAAGGAAAGGAAAGGAAAGGAAAGGAAAGGAAAAGAAAAGAAAAGAAAAGAAAAGAAAAGAAAAGAAAAGAAAAGAAAAGAAAAGAAAAAAACCTGGCTGGACTTCTAGTTGTTATTTTCGAGTAGTATGGTGTTTGTGTGCATGTTATGGGAGGGAGGTGAATGGGGGGAGAAGGTGGAAACTATGGGAATGAACCCAGTGTTGCCTGTTGGACAGGAGAAAGGCTTCCCCACTGTAGGAAATGCACCCTCTAGGAGCAGACACCGAAACAGAATAACCTCTAAGAAGAGAGAGATGAACTCACTGCTGCAGGTTACAACTGGGAGGAGAAAGTCAGCCCCAGCACCTACACAGTGGCAGCCGCTCCTAGACAGACCCTCAGGGCAGTTCTGCAGCTGGAAATGCTGACACAGGCTCCAGCTTCTGCAATTTCATGTGCAAGCCTGGGCAGGTCACTCGTTTCCTAGATCCTCGGTCTCCTCTTCTATCAAAATGGGATATTACCAGCTACCTTGGAGGCTCAGAGGATAAAACGTGAAAGTTGTCAATATAAAGCCTTGCACATATTCACTCCCAGTAACTGCTAGCTGTTCCCTTCATGTTTACAAAGAAAAGATCAGCTCCCTGGGAAAGTGACAGTACCTGAGGAGCCCAAGCCACTGGTCTGAGGTCTGAGGTCCCAGCTGGACAGCAAGAGAAGCCCAGGACCACTGAACCACCAGACACCTGAGAAAACATGCCATGTTGGAAAGGAATCACCTGGACCTCACTGCCCCACAGGAAGCCAGGCAGACAAACTGCCCAGCCGAGTCCTTCCAAAATTCCTTACCGACAAAACCACACAACAAATGCTTGTATTAAGCCATTAAAAAAAAAATTTTTTTTTAACTTAAGTAACAGTACCTAAAGGCAATGGGCTTGCTATTATTCCAACTGCCTTTCAGTACAGAACAGACAAAAATTTATTCTGTACAAGCCAGCAATCGATAATGCCAATCACATCAAGAATCTGACCATCTTTCCAAACATCCAGTAGGCAACAGACTCTACCCTACCTCACCCCACCCGCCGCCTTCCAGCAATCCCAAGCATGTAAAAGCAGGAACGCTCTGATTAAGATGGACCCAAAAGGGCAGAGCATTGCTTTTCCCTCCTCCGGCCAGTCCTGACATACCACAACGAGCCACAGAAACAGTGTGGAGACCATACCTAAGAAACAGACAGGGGTCGGTGGGTGGCGAGCAGTTTCTCTAGCCCGAAAAACAACTCTATGAACCTCAAAGCGTAAGACACCTGAATGCCTGAATGTCTGCTCTAAGGGAGAACACCAGTATAGCCCAGATGCCTGCAACCGTGCCTGGCACACAGGAAGTAAATTTACTCAATGTGTGACGGCAATTTAAAATAAAAATTTAGGGGGGCACCTGGGTGGTTCAGTCAGTTGAGCATCTGACTCTTGGTTTTGGCTGAAATCATGATCTCAGGGTCTTAAGATCGAGCCCCTCTTCGGGCTCCATACTCAGCCAAGAGTCTGCTTGAGATTCTCTCTCCTTCTCCCTCCCCTGGTGCCCCTCACCCCGTGCATGCACGCACTCTCTCTCAAATAAATAAAATCTTTATAAAAAACTTAGTGACTTCAAGGTTTTTAAGTGATGACAAATACCTCATGGAGACCTTAGAAGATAATCATGATAAAAATGTAATGTCTCCAACACAATGTGTGTATGAGTGTACACAAACAAGTATTTGCAGAAGAGCAAATGCTGTAAAAATAATAAACCAGAAACAGTGGGGCTAAGTCCTTTTGGATTATAAGATTTTTCTAGACAGCTGAAGGCTGACCCCTTTAAATGCCTAAGCCATTTTTATTTTCACCATTTTTATAGGGGAATCATTTAGTGCATTTTATGTAAAGACTACAGAGAATGAAGCTTCATCCCTCCTTCGCTATGGTGTGCACATATCACAGCGACCAGCAAAGCTTCTGAGGCCAGACTGCTACTGAGGCTAGACTGCACGGGATTAGTTGAGCATCTCAGGTGAGAGCCGGTATCTCAGCTTTTCCTTACATACCCCACATTCCTACCAATCCTCCCTAAGTAAATGTTGGCATTCTCCTCTCCCAGATGCATCCCAGGGACCAAAGCAGAGGTTCCTAAATTCGTGTCCCACACAACCATAGCAACAGTGGTGAAACCTATGGACTCTTCTCAGAGTGAAGTTTTTAAATGTACAAAACAGAACACAAGGGAATACAAAAGAACTTAATTATACCAAAAGGGAATTGTCCAAATAATTATGACATAGTATGTGCTTATTACCAGATTTGGCAAGATCTAGAGGCAAGTCAAATGAATGCTGTAACTCAAAGTAATGAAGAGCAAACACAGTATTTTTTAGAAATGCGTTAACTCTTCTAAGGGTCCTCGGGGGGTTCAGTCAGTTAAGTATCTGATTCTCAGTTTGGGCTCAGGTCATGATCACAGAGTTGTAAGATCGAGCCCCACATCAGGCTCCGCGTTCAGCGGGAAGTCTGCTTGAGGATTCTCTCCCTCTGCCCCTCCTCCACTTGTCTGTACACACCATATGCACTCTCTTTCTCAAATAAAGAAAAATTTTAAAGGTTTTATTTATTTGAAAGAGAGAAAAAGTGGGGGCGGAGAGAGAGCAAACACGAGAAGGAGGAAAGGCAGAGGGAGAGGTAGAAGCAGGCTCTTGGCTGAGCAGGGAGCCCCAACTCAGAGCTCAGTCCCAGGACCCTGGGATCATGACCTGAGCTGAAGGCAGACACTTAACTTCAGACCAAGTCACCCAGGGGCCCCTAAACAAAGAAACTTTTTTCTTTTTTTTTTTTTTTTTAAGATTTTATTTATTTGACAGAGAGAAACACAGCTAGAGAGGGAACACAAGCAGGGGGAGTGAGAGAGGGAGAAGCAGGCTTCCCGCCGAGCAGGAAGCCCGATGTGGGGCTCGATCCCGGGTCTCTGGGATCATGACCTGAGCCGAAGGCAGTGGCTTAACCACTGAGCCACCCAGGCACCACCACAAAGAAACTTTTTAAAAAATGTGTAACTACTATAACATAATATGAAAATAATTGATTTTATTAATGTTACTGTCACGGAAGCTGCTAATGCTACTGGATTTGATGAATGCATTCATAATTGAAGGAAATTTTGGTAGAAGTTGGTAAAAATAAAGATGTAATTTTCTTCCCTAGTTCATGGAACATCCCATCCCCCACCCCAGATCCCATGTTAAGGACCCATGGACTAAAGAAAGCCCAGGGGCAAGGGAAACCAGGTACATACAGCTAACTCAAAGATAATATAACCACCACCAGGCATCTGTCTCGGAGCTACAGTGTGTACATATACTGCATGTATGAAAAATGCAATGAAGCCATCACACCATCCCGATGCGAACATAAACCCAACCGAAAATGGGAAAGCGGCACCAGAAGCCATAGTCATCAAAATCTACAAAGAGAAATTAAAATGGAATGATGCCATCAGTATGGAGAGTAAATTCCAACTGAGTAAAACTCAAGTGCCCATTAGAGTTATGGAATTAAGTTCTACATAATGCAACTTCTTCATCAATATAAAAGTAATGTACATTACAACTCTTTTCAAGTGTTACCAAGACTCAGTTTAAGTCTGATGTGATTTACTGCCCAGCTAGTCCTTGAATATGACAATTTAGTCTAATAAACAGATGGAAAATTATTTTTTCTTTTTTAAAATTTTATTTATTTATATGACAGAGAGAAACACAGCTAAAGAGGGAACACAAGCAGGGGGAGTGAGAGAGGGAGAAGCAGACCCCCCCCCCCCCCCCGCCAAGCAGGGAGCCCGATGTGGGGCTCGATCCCAGGACTCCAGGATCATGACCCGAGCCAAAGGCAGACGCCTAACGACGAAGCCACCCAGGCACCCCAGAAAATTATTTTCTACTATAAACTTTATATTATCCCTGCCAATGGGAAAAGAGGAAAAATGTGACAAAATAAATACCTTTGAATCCTCATTTCAGGAAACTTATTTGGGTTTCAGCTCACATTTGACAACCGCAGGCAGGCAGAAGAGGCTTTATTCTAGAATGTCCTTCCGTCAACTCTCCCCCGCCATCTGCTGATTCTTCCAGATCCAGTTCAAACATCTCTGTTTCATTCCCCAGGATTCCATGGAACCTGGTCCTCTGTTATCACATAGGTCGACACACTGAGTCTGTCTCCTACACCACACTTTGGGTAGAGGTGGTATCGTGTCTAATTCATTGTGTGGACCATGCAGACCTTGTCAGGGCATTTACTTAACACTCGACTTGAACGTAAGAGGAAAATAAATGGCAATTTTCTATTTTTCCACCTTAATGTTCAAAGTGAATATGTAATCCTAATTAACCTCAATTTAAACATATTTACTTGAAGGTACACCAAAGCGCTACAGGTAAACTCTAAGTTGAAATGAAAGAAACAATGAAAGGGCTTTATTTTCTAACTGTACCTAAAATCAGGTAGAGACCCCATCATTTCATATACTCATACGTACACTGTCAGGAGAAAAAGCCAAACTTTGGATAGCTTCACTTGCACCAAGTTCAAGTTCACATAGCCTCTCAGGCCCTAACACCACTTATGGCACTAACTGCACCTGACACTGTGCTTCACACAGATGATCTCACTGAATCCTCCCCCCAAGCCTCTCAGAAAAACATTTCCCTTTTAGATGAATGCAGACTCTTCTGGATCGGGATCTGTGCAGGGCACCGGGGCTGGACACGAATGTGGCACCGCCGAGAGTGGGCACTGAGACGGGACACTGGTTAGGAAACAAGGTGAGGGAGGCCCTGAGAGGTGAAAGAGCAAAGGCACCCACTGTTGGGGAGCAGGCAGCAGGGAGAAGAGGCCTGGCACCCAGCCTGCCCAGGTCCCCCATAGGCCGCCAGGTAGAACAGGTGGGGTTGGGCCCATGTGCCTTCCAGTGGATAACAGGGCCCTACGGAGGGGGTCTGGAGGACCCAGCAGGAGGGGAAGCCAGAGGACGCCGAGGGATCACTCAGGGCCCTCCTGGTCCTCACGCCCAGACGGCATGGGCATGATAGTGATGAAGGACCCGGGAGAGAGAGGCACTGGCCTCCTCCCGGCCTCCACTTGGGGCAGTGGTGGTGCACATGTGCAGAGAAGGATGGAAATCAACCACAACCAGAAGGTAACAGGGTGGCAAGAACACAAAACCAATCAGATGGGAGAGCCAGCAAGTTAGCAGATCCATCCACCCATCCACAGGGACAAAAAACCTCCAGAAACCTTAGCACAGATCACAACCTAGTATTTATTCACCGAGTTCTTGCTCTCTTCAAGGCCACTTCCTTGTCCAACCAGCAGCAGAACCAATGAGGACGGAGAGCCTGGGGGTGCTGTGGCTAGGCCGGGGTCCCCACCCGCTGACTCTCCAGTCCCCTGGGCATTCTGGCTACAGGTTCTGACAGACTGAAAAAAACGCAGCATGTGTTCAAGAGCGCCTCTCTTTCCTATCCCTTTCAGCCAAAGACATAAGATGTGAAAAGATCTGGAGGAGCTGCCTGTGGTAGTCTCTGGGCGGCAGGGATGGGGTGGTTTGTTATCTTTGCTTATCAGTAGGCTATTTTTCTCTAATTTTCAAGTATTGCTTTTGTAATCTTAAAAGATTATTTTTCATTTTTAAAAAGTACGTTTTTCCTGAACTTTAAGAAATTTTAGAGATTACAGTATACTGTTATTACATGAGGCCTTCCAGGGACAAAATTATATGGAGAGTGAGGGGGGGAAAAGTCATCATTGTAAATATATGATGATAAATTATTTCAATAGCACAAGTGAAATGGCATACATTTGTAAGTGGCCCCAAATGTTCACTACATAACCTAGAAAAGCCTTTAAGTCATGAAATATGGTCTGAAAAACAAACAATCAACATCTACAGAAACTAAAGACTTTAGATGACAGTTTAAAAGCAATATTCAAAAGACTGTCCTTCTATATACCTAGGTAATTACTTAAGACAAAAATTTTAGCTTAAATCAAAACCATAATAGTAATAACTGGTCTATATAATGACTCTGACAGTTCAGACTTGCGTTTAGATAACCATTAACCTTGTTAACCAGACAAAGGTTCTTGCTACTTCCTCGGAACTGCAGTAAAATGAATGTAATTCAAATTACAACATTTGTAGACACAGTATGGAATCCCCTTGACAACAACGATATTAATTTTTTAAACACAAAACATTTATAACATAGGCTACCCCTCACATTCATTTATGCTGCTTTTTTTCAATACATTATTAAATTATTCAAAGCCAAAACTCCGTCCTCCCCTTCGCATTCTAAAACCTGTGTGTGGCGGAGTCCGGTACGCCCGGTGTGGGCTGAGCTCGGTCTCTGCCCTTGTGTGGCACCCCACCTGCTCCAGCACACACAGCGGCCCTGTCGGCCTGTTCCCGGCATCTGGGAGGTCCACGGCAATTGCCCAGCAAACGTTTGGTATTTAAACTTACTGATGCATGATTGCCAGACTCAATCACAAGCTGGGCTATCATAAATAAATCAACTATTTACCATTTTTAAACATACCACAACTAGCTTTTAGAACATGGACCACATTCTTGAACAAAACCTGTCACATATGTTCAGGAATCCTGAACCTCACTCAGATCAGTAGCAGAAATAGGTCTTTCCTCTCATATCATTTTACCCTGAGATAAACTCTCCTCACCAAGCAGCCATTCCTCTTCTTTAATCTTGATCAACAGGCCACTTAGAACTTTGGCCAGTAAAGGATATTAGTCAGAACCAGTCTAATCTGTTTTCCACTTAAAATATTTCAACTTTGTGTAATACTAACCGTAACAACAATACTATTTGCTGCTCCTTGGCTTTCTCAGAAGTTATAAAGGTAAGATAACTTCAGTACCTGTTTAGAAGACTCAGATTGTATCCTAGCACAATACCGCAAAAGCAGAGTAAGTGGCTGATACTTTTCCTGCTTTCAGAGATGAAAGTAAGTAAATCAGTAAAAGAAACACGCAAGACAAAAATCAAAGAGTATAAAATTGCACAGAGATTAAAGTAGCTCAAGCCTGCATTCATAACCAGTGCCCAGCCCTTAGCTAACATCTCTCTTCCTCCCTGCCCACCATACCTTCCTAGTGTGTGAGAAGGAAAATCTTGTTCTTGTCCTAGCATCCAGTCAAAGCTGCATGGCCAGTCTCCCTAAGGTGGTTTATGTGTCACACTGAAGGGAATGAGCTGCAGTGCTCTCCAAATCACTTCCAGTTCCAAAATTCCACTACTCTATAAAAATAAATTAGAATATAGCATGAAAATATGAAAAACAAAAAAATCCCAACATAAGGAACATACGTTAAGTCTGTAACATATGTAAATTGCAAAACCAAAAACAAACAAACAAAAACCCAGAAACCTCAGCTGGGTAAGTACCCATGGGGCAGACTCAGCTTGCCAAAAGTTCATGTGAAAAAGATTTAAGGATTTTAGTTACCATAAGCTCAGGACAAGCCAGAAGAATGGCCCAGAAACCGAAAGAATGAAAAGGAAGGAAAAGCCTATGACATTAGGAGAAATGCCATCCTTACATTAAGGGGAGGGGAGGGGGTCACAGCCTCACCAACCTTGCCACTGACTGGACCACACAGAAGTCTCATTTTCGGGTTTTTTGGTTTTTTTCATTTTTGGTTTTAGTGGACTTTAAAAGCAGCAGCACTAAGAGTCACAAGGTGCCTGCAATTCCATCAACGGAGACCAGGGCCTTCAGTGTGGGGAGGGGATGCCAGGAAGCCTCTGCAAATCTGTCTCAGGGAAGAGGCATTAGCACACCCTCCCATAAATGAGACGGCAAAGCGGTGAGACACAAAGGGAGAAAGATTTCTGCTTGGAATATAAACATCTTTCTATTAGAGGTATGTGCAGTGGTATGGATTTCCTGAGGAATGCTGAGCATCCCTGGAGGAGATCGAAGCCCTGGAGGGAGCAAGTCCACACTGCTCAGAGTCAGACTTCCAACTCCCAGGCTTAGGGCTTCATTTAAAGACGGGCACCTGCCTTCGAAGGCTGGCTGAGCAGTCAGTGGTTCCCACCAAGCAGGGGTCTGAAAGCAGAGTTCCTTCTCTGGCTCTGGCTCCCCTACGTGTCGGGGTTGGGGGGCTGACTTCTTCTTCTCGGGACAAAATATTTACAATCAGGAACATTCTTAGAGAACACTAAAACCAAGGCTGACAAGAGATAAAGACTGTTGCCCCAGCCAAGAGCTGCTACAAGCAATGTATCCAAAGCTCAGTGGTTTTCCCAAATAATGTGTGTCGAGAAGCTTCAGTGACTTGCTAAAACTGAACTCCGATCTACTCCCGATTAATTCTACAATCAAGGAACAAGAATTCCACCTACCAAGTAAGAATTGTAGTCTCTGAACCCTGACATCTTTTTTTCAAGATTTTATTTTTATTTGAGAGAGCGAGAGCAAGTGAGAGAGCACAAGTGGGGAGGAGAGGAGATGGGCAGAGGGAGAGAAAGAAGCAGACCCCTTGCCAAGCAGGGAGTCTGACATGGGGCTGGATTCCAGGACCCTGGGATCACGACCTGAGCAGAAGGCAGATGCTTAACCCACTGAGCCACCCAGGCACCCCATGAATCCTGACATTTTCAAAGGTGAGACTTTATATTCACTTACACAAGGAATAAAGATAAGCCCTAAAGACAGGAATGCGGTCATGAAATCTTATGAATATAATTAGTTCCTTTAGAAGTATTTAGTAAAATGCACTTTCATTTCTCAGACATCCCCGGAAGACTCCTTACGGTCTTCTGCTTTTCTCTCTACTCTCTCTCTCCCGGCTCACGCACAGCCCTAAGACCAACCCCAAGTCTGATTACATTTCAGCTCAGGTCATGATCCCAGGGTTGTGGGACTGAGCCTCAGGTCGGGCTCTGTGCTTAATGGGAAGTCTGCCTGAGGGTCTCACTCTTCCTCTGCCCCACTCCACTCACATGCATTCACTCTCTCAATAAATAAAACCTTAAAAAAAAAAAGATAACTTTTTAAATAAAGATTTTATTTATTTATTTATTTGACAAAGAGAAACACAGCTAGAGAGGGAACACAAGCAGGGGGAGTGAGAGAGGGAGAAGCAAGCTTCCCGCTGAGCAGGGAGCCTGACTCAGGGCTCGATCCTGGCACTCCAGGATCATGACCTGAGCTGAAGGCAGACGCTTAAAAACTGAGCCACCCAGGTGCCCCAAAAGATAACTTTTTAACCTACATCTCCAGCTCTGAATGGCTTCCTCAACTTAACTTAAATTTCCAGTCACCTCAAAGAATCCCCAGACTTCAAATCACCATGACCTTAAAGCATCCCAGTCAAGTTCATCTCTTTGTCCTAAAAATGGCCCATCTCTTGTCTCCCCAGATGCCTTCCAGGTAATTCGTTTCAAAACCTGGGAAGTGTTTGCTCTTCCCTCTCCTCCCTCTCCCTGCCATCAGCCATCAGCACGCGTGCTCTATCACTAGGAGCCCCAGACCTCAAGCACTGGTCTAAGCCTGCCTGCACCCCCACCAGATCACAGCAAGACCACCAAAGCTCAGTTCTGCCAACCTCTCCCAGGATATATACCTATCCACCCCACTCTCCAGGGCCAGCCCTGATGGCGTCAGTCTACCCCCCGCAGACCTTCTAGGGCTTCTCTCTAATCTCTACCAAACACAAACAATTGCAGGCCAGGCCTTCAGAGCATTCCACTGAGGGCTGCGCTCATCTCCTCCTGGGAGTTTACTGGGCAGGGGTGTGTAGGGGAAGGGGGAGGTCAAGCAACACCACTCAAAGCTATCTTGGGCTTCTGCTCATTTGGATTTCTACCTCATGCCTTGGCTTATGCAGCTTCTTCCCTCCAAATGTTCTTTCTCACCCCCAAGATGGAACCCTTAAAACATTCACATTTAACCTAGTCATTTTTTTTAAGATTTTATTTATTTCTTTGAGAGAGAGTGAGAGAGAGGTGTGTGCACGAGAAGGGGGGAGGGGCAGAGGGAGGCGGTGGCTGTGGGACTGGATGCCAGGACGCTGGGATCGTGATCTGAGTGGAAGGCAGCTGCTCATCAGGACCCCTCAGCCTAAGCCTCAGAGGGCTGGATTGGCTGGCATCTGGCAAGTCAGACTGCACACAATTGGGACTCTTTTTCATTTAGGACTCTTTTTCAAGACCACACCAGGTGCCCATGATTTCCTTTTAACTTTAACTAGGAGGAAATAAAGTCTTTGGCTTGAAACTTACTAGACTAAAGCCCCTAAGTCAAAAAAAAAAAAAAAAAGCCTCCCAAAACAAAAACAACAGAGCACCAGCCAGGGTCCGGATTTCCAGTCTTTCGGACTCACGAGCCTTATTGGATTTGCACTTTCAAGTTTAATAGCAGGCACAGCACCGTGTGAGTATGAAGACTCGTGCCCATCAAGGGGTCTGCACGAAGGGCTGGAGGGCAGAATTGCCCGCTCTCCCACAAACCGCCGAGTGGACTCCACTGCCTCTGTTTATTCAATCAGAATCAGAGCAAAAACCTGTTAGAGGGGAAAAAGCCCCCCAAAATCTGCAGAGAGGTGCTCCAGGACGCTGCAGACCTGCTTCACACACACATCCAAACCACAGCACTGGCTCCCAAACTGCAAGCAATGCTTTTGAGAAAGACAATATTTAAGTTAAAAGTGTGCCATCAGCCCTGACTGTCCCTGCTGATGAAACGCAACAAGGACACTGTTGGGTGGGGTTCACGGCACGTGGAAAGCGAGGACCTCTGCAAGGCAGCTCAGCCCGCTTCACCGCAGGCCTACCGTGGAGGCAGCTTCGAGCACCCGCCTCCCACACACACGCACAGACTGCGCCTTTCTCCTCCTGGCATCTGCATCCCGAGCGGCTGGCCCAGAGAAGACGCACATTGGAAGAATCGCGACCAAAACGGCACTTGAAGCTGGATTTCTTGGCCAAGATGTTTGGGTACCACAGAACTCCCCTAGATGGTGTGGCTCGAGCCGCGCAGTAAGACAGAAGCGTATGCTCTCAGGGTAGAGGACACTGAACTCTTCCCTGGGGGCAGGGACACGACATCCAGAGACCCCAGTGTAGACACTCCACATTTGACTAAATCAAACCTGGGTATGATATTCTTTCAGCTAACAGTAGGTGGTACAGACTCAGAGAGCTGTCTTCACTGATTCTCCAGGGTCCTATAAATTCCTGTGTATTACCTTCACATGTTTCCAAATTACGGAAGAGAATTCCTTCAATTCATTCACAGACTAAGTAATATGGCTATTTGTGGAACTACAAGAGAGATGTGACCTCAGTAAAAGTATCAGCAATATTTCACACTCAGACAATTAATAATCAGTGCACAAAGAGCCACAAAATTATTATTCATAAGCAGGCTTCTGGTTTGTGTTTCTGAAGTCAAACTTCACCACTAAATCTCTAATATTTTAACTTAAGAAACCTATGCGTTTAGGAAAGAAACCTGACACAACAGTAGCCATCACAACAGACCTATGTAAAGCTCTCTAAGCAAATATTGTCTCAAAGACCTTAGAGATTTTTTTTTACCTAATGGCTGATTTCCTCTAGGTCCGCCCTGTAGAAAGAACTTCCGCAAAATATCACGTGGCCAATTCTCTGCCTTCGGCAGGCCTACAATTATAAACTCAGCTAAACAAATAAACTTCCTTCCTATTTTTAAAGTTTTCCAAAATTGGAGAATCTCATCTTCGGCTGGCACACTATTTCCTGGAGGTAGAGCCCTGGCAGTGAAGAAATCCTTCACAGTAGTTTGAGAGGCGAAAGGACTTCAGGAATGGCCAGGCAACTGCTCCCCACCACAATCTTAGGGAAGGCGAAAACAAGGCGAATTTGTAACCTTGGGCAAGGTCACATGGGGGTGCTGGTGGCAGAAGCCGGTGAAATTCTCTTTGCTCCATGTTCCCCTTATCTGATCTAAATTACCTGTGGCCTGACGGAAGCATTTTGCTCTTGTTCTGTACTAGTGAACCAGGGCTTATGTTTAATTCATGCAGAATGGGGTAAAACAACAAAGAGCCTAAATATCACAGCAAGAACAGGGTGACACAAAGAACTCTGGGCTAAGAGGAACCAGCACACCTTAATCCTGGCTGTGGCTTTGAGAAAGCCACCTCACCTCTGGAGGGCTCAGTTTTCCATCTTTGAAAAGAGGGAAGAGAACGAAGCAACCGCACATGTCATCTCCACCCCGAACTTAAATGAGGAGGCCAGTGATGTCTCTCCCATTACGGGCTTCATCAGAGCCAGGCACTATTCTGAGTACCTTCTGCAGGTAAACCCTCCGTCGCCTGGAGGACAGCCACCATCCCCATTTTGTGAATGGCACATAAATCCATGCAGAGAAGGGACTTGTCTTTGGTCACAGCCCCAATGGGGATACACAGAGAGGGATGTGTCCCAGGCCAGCGGCTCCAGGGGCCTTTTCTTCCTTATAAGGGGTGGACAATCTATGACAACTGGCCGCATGGGCAGTAACGGAGAGTTCAACCTGAGAACAATTATAGCGATCATTCACCACAGTGTTCTCATTTTACAGATCAAGGACAGAGGCCCAGGGGAAGTAGAACTTCAGTCAGGGAACTGAATGGCTACACCCACCCGGCTTCCTAGACAAGCTTATCCTAAAAAGTGCTTCAGGGGCTCCCATCACTTACACCATCTCATGTGACACTCAAACATAACTATCTGATGGCAGCAGGGCAACGATCCTCACTCCCATGGCAACTAGCCCTGGTTAAACAGCACACTTGAGGCGAACCGGGGCCTCCAACCCAAGCCTTTAACCTCCAGGCTTGTGTACCATCCAGGCTTGAAAAAATGTCCACTCTGGAAGGGAGTCCCTGGAGAGCCTATTCAAAATAGCTCTAAACACAAAGAGAATTTCCAGGGAGGCTACAACAGGCTTCCATGGTGCTCTGAAAAAAATATCAGATAATAGGTGATAATACTCTAAGGCCCACAACTCAAGTCAATAAGAAAATCAAAAATCAGGCTACGGTCATCTCAAAACTGACCTTTTTGGTCCATCATTTAATTGCCCCTAGCCTCCCACTAACCTTGACCAATCTTCAATCCTCCTACCAGTGATTTTCTTCTTACTTCCTTTTCTCTTCCCCCTCCAACCAAGAACATCATGAAATTCAAGCTTTTTTAAAATAGTAGTTCCACTTCTGGTGTAATTTCACTCTTATATACCTATTTTTAAAACCAAGTTAGGTGGACATAAAATTTTATGCCTCTCACTTAAGGAAAAATAAAAATTCAAATTCTTGGTGGGACAAAGTATTTTGAGTTCTGACCACCCTTGCTTCACATCTTCAATGTGTGTTGTAATCCCTTTATTACAGAGATCGCACAGGTGCAACAGATAAAACATGAATTTACAGCCAGACAATTCAAGCTCTAACCTCAATAGCTCTGACAAATGACCTAAGCTCTCTGAACTTCAGTTTCTTTACAGTACTTCCCCAAAGAAATGGGAGGAGGGAATAACAAGCCCACTCCATGATGATTCGGAAGCTGACTAACCCCCACACAACGGCTGGCACATATTAAGGGCTCAAAAACACAATCAACTCTTCCTTTCCACGGCTGCTGTAACACTAACGTTGTTTTCTCTCCTGTTAAATCTGCTTTGCAAATGTTTCTCTGAACAAACTCAATCTCCCCTGTTAGAGGAGGGGAGACACATCATACACACCTAGCCTAGCTCCCACAGGATGCCCTCCAGGAAATAGCACGCTAGGTGAATCAGCAGGTCACTGGAGCCCAGCACACAGAGCTGTGTCGCCACACTGGACTTGGGCAACTTCCACTCTCTTCAACTACTTGAGCCCTGGTTTCTTCCTACTCACAGCTCGCCCCACTGGTCAGGCCTCTGGGTTGTGGAGCATTCATGACTCCCCTCACTTGTCAGAGGATCTCTACTGACCCCCGCCCACCTTCAGGCTTCCTTTCTTTGTCTGTTTCCCTGCAGGCACCTGGACCTCCTCTGAAATACACCCGTAAACGGCTGATTAAATGAGATTTTTTTTTTAAATATTTTATTTATTTATATGACAGAGAGATCACAAACAGGCAGAGAGGCAGGCAGAGAGAGAGGAGGAAGCAGGCTCCCCGCTGAGCAGAGAGCCCGATGCAGGCCTCCTTCCCAGGATCCTGAGACCATGACGTTAGCTGAAGGCAGAGGCTTTAACCCACTGAGCCACCCAGGCGCCCTTAAGTGAGGTATTCTGAAATACAGTCTGTTAACATACATGCATACTTTTGATTTTAGAAAAATACTTTCAAGAAATAAATGCAAACAGCAGGGCAACATCAACAAGGTGAGCAAAACCCAGGGGTCCACGACCCTGAATTTAAGTTCTGCCACAATGAGCTGGGTGATCTTGTTCAAATGAAGGTGCTTCCCTGCTCTGGGACTCGGTTTCCTCATGGAGGAGAGAGAAAATGGAATGACATCCTGGTTCCCACAGAATGACCACCTCACCAGCCGCCATTACAGACAGGCGTGTGCAAGCCCGAGGGCACACTGGGAGGAAGGAAAAGGACCACTCTTAACTCTGAATCTCCCTGTATGTGAGTTATTTGTTTAACCTGCCTTTCCCAAGGTTAAAAATCATTGGTCTCAAAAAAAAAAGAAAGAAAAAAGAAAAAGAAAAACCATTGGTCTCAAATACAAAGCAACAGTGTTAGAAAGCAACCCTGCATGATTCCAAAACATGCTGGAAAACTCTAAGGATATCCCAGCAAGTCTTTTCCGTCCACCACACATCAGTGAACTACAACTCAATCACCTTTCCTTAAAGACTTAGCTCGGGGTGCCCGGGTAGCTCAGTCAGCTAAGCGGCCGCCTCTTGGTTTCAGCTTGAGCCATGATCTCTGGGTCCTAGACTGAGTCTGGCGTTGGGCTCTGCACTCAGTGAGGAGTTGGCTCAGGGATTCTCTCTCTCCCTCTGCCCCTCCCCCCACTCATGTGCATGTACATTCACACTCTCTTGCTCTAAAATAAATCTTAAAAAAAAAAAAACAGACTTCATTCAGATCTCATATCCTCAAAAAAAATCTCCCTTAATCCCCAGCGGAGTGATTCCCTGTGCACACATCTGTACAATTTCGTTAAATCATCTTCGCAGGTGTATCTCTCCCTGTTACACTGCAAGCGGCTCAAAGGCTGGGTCCCTGCCCACTCATCTTGGGATCCTCATGCCTACTCCACTTGCACAAACTGCAAACTCAACCATGTTCAAAGCGTTTACACTCGCAGATGATCTTCACAGTTCCCTATGCAGATTTTGACATTACTCAATTTTAAAACAGGATCTTTAAAAAAAATGAATAGGGAATATGTTATTTTTTTACATGAGAAAGGCTCAGGGTTAACTTAGCCCAGCTCAACCAAAGTAAATGAACAAGGCTTAGCAGTCTAATCCCATTATAACACATGACAGATATAAAAATAATTTGCAAAAGAAGTACCAAAGTACATAAAAACTAAAGAAATTCTTTGCCATCGTGTCTTTTTAAAAAATCTAACAAAATGATGTAAATGGCTGTTTCACACTCCCCATGGCAAAATCAGAAGAGAAGTAATGGAAAAATTAAAGATACTTAAGTATATACACAAATATAACCACTAATTTTTTTCTTTTTCTATAACTTTATTATGTATTTAATAAATACCACCATTCATTATGAAATAAAATTCAAAAGGACAAATTATCATTTTTACTGCTTAAAATTTAACAATCAAAAGGAAGGGGGAGCCTCCACATTATGTCATCAGGGAAACGCAAATTAAATAGCAACAATGAGCCATCATTACACACCCATTAAAACAGCCACAATCTGAAACACTGACAACACCAAATGCTAAGGAGAATGTGGAGCAACAGGAACCCTCGGTGCACTGCTGCTGGAAATGCAAAACCGGTACACGCAGTCTGGAAGACAGTCTGGCAGCTTATCACAAAACTAAACGTATTCTTACCATATAATCCAGCAATCATTCTTCTTTTTTAAAAAAAAAGACTTTATTTATCAGACAGAGAGAAACAGCTAGAGAGGGAGCACAAGCAGGCGGAGTGAGAGAGGAAGAAGCCGGCTTCCCGCCAAGCAGGGAGCCTGATGTGGGGCTTGATCCCAGGACTTCGGGATCATGACCTGAGTGGAAGGCAGATGCTTAACGACTAAGCCGCCCAGGAACCCCAGCAATCATTCTTCTTGGTGTCACCAGCCCTACTGAAGGGAGCTGAAAACTTACAACCACAAAAAAAAAAAAAAAAAAATTGCACACAAATGTTTACAGCTTTATTCATAACTGCACAAACTTGGAAGCAACTGGGATGCCCTTCCAGACAATTCCATCTAGACAATGGAATGTTGTTTAGAGCTATCATGAGCAATCAAGCCCTGAAAAGATACAGAAGAAACTTAAATGTGCATTACTAAGTGAAGGAAGCCAATCTGGAAAGGATATATACTTCACCATTTCAGCTATAGGACACTCTGAAAAAGGCAAAACAATAAAGAATAGCGGTTGACAGAGGTTGGGGAGGGAGGAGACAAGATGAACAGGCAGAGCACAGAGGGGTTTTAGGGCAGTGACACTATTCTGTATGGTAGTAAAAATACAGGCCATTATACTTTTTGTCCAAACAGGTAGCACGTGCACACCAGGAATGAACCGCAGTATACACTTGGGACTTTTCTGAGACAATGTTTCAGCGCAGGCCCATCAACTGTAACAAATGGTTGGAGATGTTGATAATGGGGAAATCTATCTACACATGTGTGGGAACAGAGGGTATATAAGAACTCTCTGTACCTTCTGCTCAATTTTTCTGTGAACCTAAAATTGCTCTTAAAAATTAAGTCTATTTAAAAAAAGAAAAGACAGGATAATTTGAGTCAACTTTTCAATAATAATCTGATTCCTAGTCTATTATAATATCCTAATGGCATCTGGGCTACAGTTAAATACACTGAAAAAGAGAAAAGGCCAAAGCATTTTTTAAATTTGATAAACTGAATAGTTAATATGGAAAATGTTGACTTTTTTAAAAAAGGTACAAGGGAGCTGTATGGCTCAGTGGGTTAAAGCCTCTGCCTTCGGCTCAGGTCATGATCTTAGGGTCCTGGGATCCAGGCCCGCATCGGGCTCTCTGCTCAGCAGGGAGCCTGCTTCCTCCTCTCTCTCTTCCTGCCTCTCTGCCTGCCTGTGATCTCTCTCTCTCTCTGTCAAATAAATAAATAAATAAAATCTTTTTAAAAATAAATAAATAAATTGATTAATTAAAAGGTACAAGAGTATACAATGTAAAATTTTCCTTCCACTCCTACTACCCAGACACTGCATTTCAAGGTTAATATTTTTTAGGTTTTATTTCATGGGACACTATTTCCAATATCATCCTCCCAGATACAAGTGACTAATGGGAAATTACAGCATTTGTCCCATAAACAACTATAAGCAACTCTTCTAATGGTAGCTATAACAGAAAATACAGAGAACCTTGCTACACAAAGTACAGTCCCCAGATCATCAGCATTACCTGGGAGCCTGTTGAAAACGCAGGATTTGGGGCTTCATCCAGACCCACTAGAGCAGAACTATATTTTAACAAGATGCCCAAGTCATTTGTATGCACCACTACGGAAGACCACACCACCCGTTTTCATAGAGCTTATAGGCTTGTAGGAGATAAAAGAATTAAACAACCACAACATGAGGCATCATACAGAATGGACTACACGGCTACAGGAATCTGGGGAAAGATCAGCTTTGGTCCCTAGAGGGGTACCCCACTGCCCCGGAGATCAAACGCCAGCCTCGCTGAAGGGGTCTGTATGCCATGTGCATTCTGGCGGCTGCTCACCTATCCAGTCTCCTCCTCTCCTGCTCCCTACAACAGATTCTCCAGCCAGCCTGGGACCAAGGTTTCTCCAACGTGCCCCCAGGCCTTTGTACGTGCCACGCTAACCACTTGGCACACCCTGACCTTCTCTGGCCAGTGCCAGAGCCATTCCCTACTCCCCCACGGCTAGCTGGCTATCCTGGCTATTTGGCAAGGAAATGCCTTGGGGGCTATTTACTACCTGGATAGTATATTCCTTGGAGGAATGAATGAACACTCAGAGATGCTTCAGGGGTGAAAGATGAGACGGGTTTGGATAGAGACAGACCAAGGCAGAGACATATATAGGTTAAGATCAGTTTAAGGAATTTGTTTAGGGGAAAAAAACTAATTGGCTTTTTTGTCATGATGAGATCTGCTATGAGCTCACTGTTGTGTTGTGGATGAGGGAGGGTTTCTATTCCTGGTTTTCTCCTTTCTCTTTTCATAAAACCAACCTGTGCCCATAGTGTTGTTACTCTAAGCAACCGGAGCTCCCGAAGAGAGGCTGCTGCCCCAGGTGGGCAGACGGGCCCCATGGGAGCGCTGCCGAAATCCTGATCCGGGCTACACCAGCTTCACTTAGCAGAGGCAGCACATTTTTCAAAGTCAAGGAATGGTTTTGATAGGACAAAGAGTTCTCCCCTTTTTATTAAACTCAAACATCCACTAATTAAACATAATGGAAGTCTACCAAAAAAAAATGTTGTATTTTTAAATAATTCATCACATGAACCTAGGACACACCAACACGGAACTGGCTTGACCTAGGCAAGCTGAGCACCAGGTGTAGGCAGATGTGTACCTTTCAGAAGGTCGCCGTGTGACCTTGGCCAGGGCAGCCTGGCTGGCGAGGCTCGCAAGATGGGCTGCTCCGGTCTGAACGAAACCACAAAGGTAAACAGACCACACTGGCATCAGGACACAACTGGGCCTGAAAGCCTAGCTCTACAGAGGCAACTACCGGAGGGCAAGTTGTACTCAATCTCGATACAATTGGTTTCTCCTCTGCACCACTCTCAGACAAAGAGCATAGCAAAGCCACAGCATAGCAAAGCCACCGGTCACATCATTTCAGGAGATAAACAATGATGTCTCTACAGGTATCCCTTCCTTACCAATCACCTCCTGCCCGAAACACAACAGCTGAAGAGTCTCTCTGCTTCCGGCCCCTCCACCCCCTCCACATCAGCCCATATGGATCATGCCCTCTAATAGCTCCCACCACGCTCAGAGCCAATCCAAACCCTGTCCTGGGCCTACAAAGCCCTAAAGGGCTCGGCCCAGACTGCCCCTCCCCAACTCACAGGGCCAACAGCTTGGCTCCAGTTCACCAGCTGGCAGTCACGCCTGCCTTCTCCCCACTGCCCTAACATGCCCACCCGAGTGAGCCACCTCCAGGCCCTGGTCCCTGGGGGTTCCATCTGCCCGGTGCAGGCTAACACTTACCCCTAACCCTTATTCTCCAGAGCGACTGCCACCTCCTTGCCAGCCCAGCCCCTGGTCACTCTCCACCGAGCACCCTGCTTACTTTTCTCCCTAGCACTTACCACTACGCCAAACTACCTCGTTCATCTATTTGCTTGCTTCTGTGCAGTCTCCCCCGCCTAGGACCCGAGCTCCATGAAAAAAGGGACCTGGTCTGCCTTGGCCATCCCTAAATCTTCAACTCCCCAAACAGGAGTGGCACAGACTAAGTGCACAATAACTATGTTCAAAATGTTGAACACATTTCCTAAACGACTTGTTGGATGAATAATAGCTATAAACCTATGTTTTCAGCAAGGCCAAAATACGAAAAACCTGGTTTCACATAAAATGTTGGTGACTATTTTACAAAAGGATTCCTTACCTAATGCATTTTTAAATATTCGGCTTACAAAGCTTCAGTGTAAACACTGTTTAATTTTCTTTCTTTCTTTCTTTCTTTCTTTTTTTTTTTTAAAGATTGGACTTGTAAGTAATCTCTACACCCAACATGGGCCTCCAGCTTACAACCCCGAGACCAAGAGTCACATGCTCTACCCAGTGAGCCAGCCAGGTGCCCCCAGTGTGCATACTTTTTAAAGGCTAAGCCTTGGGACGCCTGGGTGGCTCAGTTGGTTAAGCGGCTGCCTTTGGTTCAAGTCATGATCCCGGTGTCCTGGGCATCGGGGGCTCCTTGCTCAGCAGGCAGGCTGTTTCTCCCTCTGCCTCCCACTCCCTCTACCTGGGTGCTTGCTCACTCTCTCTGACAAATACATAAAATCATTTTTTAAAAAAATAAATAAATAAAGGATAAGCCTATTGTGCAAACTGAACTAATTCCTTCAGGGCACCAATAGTACCTGGTACATAGAAGGTACCCAACAACATCGGGTGAACACACGAGCAAGGGAAAAAAAATACAAGGCACAGAAGACTGCACGAAACTGCACTTGAATTTGAGAATACAGCAATCATGGCTATATTTAGGCGCATTTTCCATTTTACCTGACTGAATAACATATATATTTAAAATCCACTACTTTGAGATTCTAACAATAATCTTAGCCAGTATCTTTACAGGCAGGTGCGAATCCAGATAAATTCAGAAATTTACCGGGCTGCTCTGAGGCAGTCTTCATTAACTGATGCGTGGGAAACAGAATACTCAAGACTGCCAGATGTCTGGGACATCTGTGGGTTTAGTACAAAAATCGTGAGGCCTAAGAAATTTGTTTTTATTTGTAATCTATGCAAAAACTCACGGTCCCAATGAAAGACTAATCAAGAAATCATACCTCTATAAAACCTGCCCCATTTGTAATACAATGCACACCTGCTGTACTGTTCCATGGCCATGTCCAACTTAAAAGAAAGTGCATCTTAATTTTTTTTTTTTAACATAGAATTCTTTGGGCTCTAGTCCTACACCTTTGTTTGGACTCCATTCCTCACTCTACATATGTAGTCAATATTCATACACTATGAATGCCGCACCCGAGAAAAATTCCTGTTCAGGTATCCATCTGTACCAAGCCATGTCCACGCCTCTTTCCCTCTCCCTACCAGGCATCGAGCCAGTCTGCAAAGGTCAAAACAGAAGAGCAATTAGATGTACAAGTGTTTGTGTGAGGTGTGTGCTCATATTCATTTTTGTGCTCTTGAAGGGTCATTCTAAAGTCAAATATAAATGTACTTTGGGACAAATCACATCGTGTGTCCTATTTGCATCTCCTGTTTCTGCCTTTAAAATATTCCCTACTTTATAATGCTAACCGTGTTGATGTCTTATCTCTTAGCAGTAAACCAAATCAGGTTCCCTAGAAAGTCACTCATCATCTACAGCCCCAAGAAATGAACTTTCAAATAATTTCATATTCTAAAAACACACAGAACATATTGTCTATAAAAATCAGTTTCAGGATTCAATTTATAATTGCACACCACCTAGCAGAAATGAAATATAAAATAACTACAGTTTCTGCTGACAACTGATAAATGTGCCCCAAAAACATTTCATAGTTTTGTTCTTTTGTAGTTTAAATCACTTTGGAATAACATGATTCAGAATTTAGATGAGGTTATCAACATAGATTTCATTTAAATAGCCTTTCCAAAAGTATTGCCAGTTGGAGAAAGCTGATAATCCTTGTAGAAGTCCTTACTGTTTTGTTTTTAGGGTTTGGTTGTTATTTTCTTTTTCAATAAAACTTTGGTCTGGTGTTTTCACTGTCCTCTCCTAGGCCAACGTGAACAAAAGTACACACCACTCCTATAGTGAAAAACATCTTTATTAAATAGGTTTTGGAAAAGTAAACCATAAAACAGTACGAGCAATAAGTTTTGGGGGGTTTTGTTTTTGTGGGTTTTTTTTATAGTTAGTTCTTACTGATTTTAGAGTGAAAAAAGAAAATAGTAAGTCTGGTTTTTTTGGTTTCTCCCTTTGGCCTTACAGTATAAAGTATAACAGTATACAAGTAGACTTAAATCCTCAACCTAAAATAAAATATAATCAGACAACATGGGCTGAATTACTTCTTAAACTACCTAACATCGTTTTTTAATTTAGCATTATTTATAAAAGCTAATTAGCTATCACTTCAAACCAGAAAATCGGGTGCATTATCATCTTATCATTCTTTTTTTCAGTACAAAACGACGACTCAAAACTTTTTCTTTTACCACCAGCTGCGTTTCAGGAAGTGAAAATTCTGGTGAGGATGAGAAGATAGGATACAGTGCCTAATAATCCGGTTTCTGTGTCTCCATTTTATTAGCACTAAATGACAAACCCTTATCTGGCTCAGGAACAGGTATTTATTATAAAACCAGAACTCTAAAAGCACTGCCTAACTAGCAGACATAAAGGGTCACATAACGGCTAACTGGTTCTCCCAGTAAGAGTTTATTACTCAACTTGCCAAAAGCCATGGAGTGTGAGAAAGTTGCCCTGATGTCCCCCCGGCCTTTTAGAGGCTGGGAGGGACGCATCATTCAAAACACCCAAATGCCTGGTACTCCAGGAGATATAAAAAAATTCCACGTTCTCCAAGTGGTGGGAACTCTAGAAACTTACTCCAGTCTCTTCGTTTTAGCAATAGTGAAAATTGGCAGGGCTTTGTAATGCTCGGGTATTCTGAAGGCACTCATGTTCTGAAAATAAAATTTCATAGAAACAGAATTTACATGCAAAACTCACACCTTTGCAATCAGGGAGTTTAAGACAAAGGACAGATACCGTCTGCGTGCACCAAGTCCAGCCTTTTAGCATCCGCAGCGCCCTATCCCGGGCCACCAAGCAAAACCCTGGGTCAGGGAAGATGCCCCACAAGGTCCCGCCGCGGGGGGCAACACCCAGCGGGGAATCCGCGGCGCGTGCTAGGCTGCGGGGGGGAAGAGCAGCAGCCGGCCGCCAGGTGCGAACACCTGGGTCCGGGCGGTCGGCCTCACTCTCCCCACCGGTGAAATGGGCGTGACGCCACCTGGTCCGTTCGGCGGACTCATGAATGAGAACAGCCCGGGAAACGACCCCAGCGGCGCCCGCCACTCTCCGGTCGCTGTCCCTGGCAGCGGGGCGCCCCCGCCGCGGGCAGTCCCGGCACCGGCAGACCCCCGCCCCCCCACCCCGAGCCGCGGGCGCTCCCCGCGCGCCGGACCCCCTCGCGGCCCGACGGTTACAAGGTGCCCAGAACCGCGCCCGCGGGGACGCCGGCTCCCGGCGCCGGCCGCTACGGTAACGGGCGCCCATCCGACGCTGCCCCGACGCCGCCTACCTTGGCCACCCAGCTGAACAATGGTGACATCGCGGGCCGGGCGGCGGCTCCTCGCCGGTCGCTCCCGCTCACTCCCGCCGCCGGCCCGTGAGGCGGCTGGTAGCCGGGGGCGGGCTCGGGGCGCGGCGGGGCGCGGGCATGGCTCCCCCGGCGGCGGCGGCGACGGCAGCAGCTGCGGCGGGCTCCTCCCCGCTCGTCACTGCCCGGAGAGGTCGCGCCCGCAGGGTTGCCGGCCGGCCGAGAAAGGGAAGTGGGTGGGGAGAGCGCGGGGAAGGGGAGGGGAGGGAAGACGAGGGGAGGGAGCGCCGCCGACCCCGCCCACCCCCACGCTGGGCTCGGGGCGGGAAGTTGGGACGCGCGGGGGTCGGCGGCGTCCGGGGTGCCCGGGCCGCGCAACTCCCGGAGGAGGAGTCGAACAACTTTCCGAAAACTAGCAATTCCCCTCTCTCTGGTTTGATACAAGCCCCAGAGTTGAGCTAGCCCAAGCCGGCCAGCTTAACCCGGGTGGCCGCCACCCCCATGGCGTTTCTTTCTAAAGGCTCAGAGATTGCTGGTAACAAAAGGACTCGTGTTTCCCCAGCCCCTAAGACCTTTATATAATCAAAGGTGGTTTTCTTGGAGTCAGAAGACTAATCCCTGGCAGGGGGGGTGGGGTTACTGTGGAGGAAAAGCGGCTCCCGTCCCTGTCAGCCCGCAGCTTTCAGCCACGTGAGAAATTTTGATTTCAAGAGTTTTCTTCTCTCCCAAGGCAAGATACGACAGTATAGTCAGCTTATAGCTGCAAAGGTTAAGGTAGGTTTCTAACTCAAGGCACCCTAGAGTTCCACGTTGGAAAAAAAAAAAATGTCCAAAGCTCTAACAGCCAATATGTAAATACATGTGTACCGTTGAGTTCCTCAGGCCGAACAGCAACACTGGCGCAAAACTCTTGCTTCTCTTTCCTTTTGTTACTTTGTGCCTTATTTTGAGATAGGCCAACAGAACATTTGAATGACCTCCAAATGTCTGGCATCTGAGTTAGGTGGCCATATAATCTATTGCTGGGTAACAAATTATGCTGTAACTGAGAAGCTGAAAACACAAGTTTCTGGGGGTCAGAAATCTAGGTGCATCTTGGCTGGCTGCTCTGGCACAACGTCTCTCCTGAGGTTGGGTTCAAGCTGTGAGCTGGGGCTGCAGCCATCTCAAAACTGGAGTGCGGCTTGAGGATCCCCTTCCAAGCTCTCTCACAGGGTTTGCTCCTTGCAGGCTGTTGGACTGAGGGCTTGGGTTTCTTGCTGCAACATGTGGTCCTCTCCATAGGGCTGCTCATAAAATGGCAATTCACATCCCCCAGCACAAATGATCCAGGAAAGAGCATATATCCACAAAGGAAATCAGTCATAAACTGACCTCGGAAGTGACCGCCCAAAACGCCTGTATTCTATTGGTTAAAATCCGAGGAAGTAAGTCCAGTCCCCGCACAAGGCAAGGGGCTTTACGCCTGAGGAGCGTGACTGCCAAGAGGAGAGGATGGTGGCGGTGAGGGACATGCCATCTTTTTGTTTCTCCTTGCAGGTAGAGTGATTGGGGAAAGCCAAGAGTTCTAACAGCATTCTGACAGAGCCTACCTGGGTAATTGAAAAAGGCCTTAGGACCATCTTAAGGAGCATCTTCATGCTTTTAAGCAGTGATCGATATCCCTTAAAGAAATTAAGAGCCAAGGGCGCTGGCTGGTTCAGTGGCTAGAGCATGCAACTCTTGATCTTGGGATGTGAGCTCAAGCTCCTTGTTGTGGCTAGAGTTTACTTAAAAAAAGAAAAAAAAACTTAAAAAAAAAAAAGAAATTAAGAGCTAAAAAAAGAGGAGGGGACATTTGTAGCCATGTAGCCAAATCCTTCCCTGTTAGCAAATCATGTCCCCCAAGCATGTAGAAGAGATTAAAGCTGAGGACTCTGTTACACTGGGAGCCCTTTGTCCTCCACAACCTTGCTACTCAAAGAATCAACAGCCTAGACACCCTCTGGTAATTTGCTAGAAGTGCAGAATCTCAGGCCCTGCCCTAACCCAGACCTACAGAGTCAGACGGCTAGTGGGCACATTCAAGTCTGTACACACTAGTATATGACAGACATTGATGTGTAACTGAGTTTAAAATGAGCTTCTGGCCAACAGACCCTTGAGAGAACAGCTGAAACTGTCCTGTGTCCTGGGGATGGTGTGCACTAGCTCAGCTAGAGGGAGACCTGGAGGGTTTCTAGGCAACAATATAGTTTGGAGGCAGTGGATGAGGAGCTGAGGACAAGTGGGCCAAGCTGGACCCAACACAGACAGCACCATACTCCCATCTCTCCAATCCCCAGACTGAGCTCTACGAAAATGCCCAGAATTTAGAAGCAACTCTGGGGTGAGGATGAAGGGAACCCAAAATTGATGAAAGAAACCTGAATTATTCCCAATCGAGATAAATTTTCTGCCAGTTGGGCAGGAGATAGGGAGGCAAAAAAGAAATTAGATTAAATTTAGGAGAATAAAGATCACACTTCTTGCACACACACACACACACACAAAGATTTAAAATCGGATCAAATCCTAGATTTAACCATTACAATGGGAAAGTGTGCTGGAAGGTGAGGGACATCATCTTCATTGTTTCACCCTGGATCCAATTCTCCATATATACACATGGGGGGGGGGTCCTCAGAACCTGATTTGAACTTGCCCAAAGCAGAGGTCTCCCTCTGCTCCAGATTTCTCTGCCTGATCCAGGACGGGGCCGACTCATTCATTTCATGGAAACATAAAGGCCTTTGCACTGCAGAGACTTGACAGTAACAAGCAGGGCTCTAACACCAAATAGTTTCAGAACTATAGAAGGGCCTTATTTTAATTCACTGCCAACATATACCTTGCAAGTCACATGCAGAAGAAATTGTGTTATAATTTGGAATTTCATTAAAAGGAAACAACATCAGACAATCTACTGATTCGACATTCAAAACAATGTTCATTAAAACTCCATACTACCCCCCCATCTGAAAAAAAGTATTATTCTCCCAGGAAACTGTATATTCCACCAGGGAAGGACTGTACATAGAGTAGGGATTGGGTATTTTTTTTTAAGATTTTTTATTTGACAGAGATCACAAGTAGGCAGAGAGGAGGAAGCAGGCTCCCTGCTGAGCAGAGAGCCTGATGTGAGCCTCGATCCCAGGACCCTGAGATCATGACCTGAGCTGAAAGCAGAGGCTTTAACCCTCTGAGCCACCCAGGCACCCAGACTGGGTATTTTTTTTTTTAAGATTTTTTTTATTTATTTGACAGAGAGAAACACAGCCAGAGAGGGAACACAAGTAAGGGGAGTGAGAGAGGGAGAAGCAGGCCTCCTGCTGAGCAGGGAGCCCGATGCGGGGCTTGATCACGAGTCCCCGGGATCATGACCTGAGCCGAAGGCAGTTGCTTAACCAACTGAGCCACCCAGGTGCCCCCAGACTGGGTATTTTTAACAGCTCCCTAATGCTTCTCTTTCCATTGGAATTGAGAACCCCTGCAGAGAGAAGAGTCATTGCTCCAAGGTGCTGATGGTTCCCAGCCCTGGTCATCTATCAGTGGTGCCAGGGGATGGGTGGGGAAGGAAGGCGGATAAACTCGCCGCTCTGGGGGCAGGGTCACATTCTCAGGGACCTCAAAGGGTGAGCAGGTCACATAAATGCATGAAGAAAGCCAAGTATGAGACAATAAGGACTGAAGGAGCTGTGGCATCTTCAAGAAGATACACCCAATTATTACAACTCCACCCAACCCAGCAAAGTGTGTCAGCCAAATGTATTTGGCCAGATGTCAATACTGGTGTTGAGCTCTCACTTAAAGCATGGAAGAGTGGATGCATGTGTGTTCCTACCCTAACAGGTGAGCCTAGCTATCAGCCAGGATTGAGAACTACTACAGTTCGAGATCCCTTATTTAAAAAAAAAAAAAAAAAGGTATGGGAGTATCTGAATGGCTCAGTCAGAAAAGCATGTGACTCTTGATTTCAGGGTCTAAAGGTCAAGTCCCACATTGGGTGTAAAGATTACATGAATGAATGAACAAATGAATGAATGAAAAGAAAAAAATAAGATATGATTGCTTTATGAAGATCAATAGGCTATCCAAACAGGGTTGCTGAGATCTGAACAGGATCTATAGAAAATCCAAGACTGCTATTTTTCTAAGTAACTTTAAAAGGATGATTTATTCTGTTTTCCTGAGACACTAAGGGAGGACTTGAAGAGGAATGGGGGAACCCAGGAACTGGAAGAGTTGATTCCCTCCTAAATATGACCACAACCGCCCCCCAAAGAAACCCCCAACACTCCTGTCAGACTCCCCTCTCAAGGAGGAGCAAGAAGCAAGGACAGTGAAATCTCCAAGGATTCCAGGGGAGCTGCACCTCCTTGGCTGAGCTCAACCAGCTCAGATGTGGAGGCAAAGAGGGGGAAGCATGCAAAAGCATGACCTCACTCTGCCAATCTGTTCCTCTCCCCACACAAGACCTAGCTAAAAATAGGGCTGTTGTAATATAAGGAAACTCAACGTGGTTTCAAGTGAATCAGAACCACTGAGCAACCACGATCCAACGCCAGTATGGGTTTTTTTTCCCACACCACCAAGCAGTTCTCTGACACCAGCGGGGGGGGTCCCACAATTCAATTCATTTGGGTCACTGCTGACCTGGAGGTAGTGTCAGACCCACAGGTTAGGAGCTCAGTCCCACAAGATCGCGCCCCCCTCAACACATACACTTCCCAGGGTAATCACAAGGCCAAGTTGTCCCTTGGGCTTCTGACCCAAACAGGCACAGGTTTTCCCCACCCCTTCCTTGGGCTCCATTAATACGCTAGAGTGGCTCACAGAACTCAGAGAAACTTTTCACTTCCTAGATGACTGGTTTATTAGGAAAGGCTGTAACTCAGGAACAGCCAGAGGAGAAATGCATAGGGCGAGGTGTGGGGAAAGTGCGTGCAACTTGCACACACACTTCGACTGGCACCTCCCACATGCTCACCAACCCACAAGCTCTCCAAACTCCGTCATGTGGGCTTTTAATGGAGGCTTCCTTACCTAGACTTGATCAAGGAAATCCTTGGCCCCTAGTGACTGAACTCAAGACTTCAGTGCCTCTCTCCACCCAACCCCCCAAGCCCCATGGCAGAGGTCAGGGGGGTAGGACTGGAGGTTTCCTACCCTCTAATCCCAAGGTTGGTTCCCTGGCAACCATCTCCTTTCTTAGGTGACCATGGAGCTTTCCAAAAGTCATCTCATTAACATAACAAAAGGACACCTTTATGGCTTTCTTCATAAGGAGCTCTGTGCTAGGAGAGGGGGCAAAGATCAAATATATGTTATTATAAATCACAATATCATGACAACTAATCAGGGATTTATTCAGTTCGAGGATATTTATCAGCACCTATTGTGCAAAGCAACAAGTGTCTTGGCAAGGAATAAAAATGTAATTAAGACATAAATCTTGACCTCAAGGGGGACAAGGGTGGTAGACAGTAGGACTGGAAAGGAAAAGAGTGAACAATGCCATGCCTCGGAAAAGGCCCAGGTGAAGCTCCAGGGAGTTCCCAGAAAAAAACAAAAACAAAAACAAAACGAAAGATAACTCACTGCAAAGGAAGAACCAGCTTCTGGCTGGAAGATTACAGGACCTTTTTTCTTTTTTTAATCTCTACACCCAGTAAGGGGTTCGAACTCACAACTGGGAAAACAAGAATGGCATGTCCTACAGACTGAGCCAGAAGGATGCCCCAAGAATTTACAACTTTTACAGATGATAAGGCTTTCCAGGAGGAAGAATCAGCTGGAGAAAGGCAATAAAAAAATGGGTGTTTGTTTCTGGAAATCATGCCTTACTAAGACATAGGACAGAAATCAGAGTTCCCATCGCAAAAAGAGAATTTTAGTACATTTCATTTTGGAGGTGTGCAGTTATCCCTCTCTGGCATAAAGCTTAGTTTCCAGAAAAAATATTTGCTGAGGAGACTATCAAGTCCAAAAAAAATCATGCAACAAAATCCCTCTGTAAGAACTGAAAACATATGCCATGAAAAAACTTGCACATGAACATTCACAGTAGTATTATTCATAACAGCTATAAAGTGGAAACAACCCAAGTATCCATCAGCTGATGAATGGATAAGCAAAATGTACCACACAACAGAATATTATTTTGTCATAAAATTATTAAGTACTGATACGTGCTACAATGTAAATGGACCTTGCAAACATTATGCTAAGTGAAAGAAGCCAGACACAAAAGATTATATATTGTATGATTCCACTTATATATCCAGAATAGACAAATCTCTAGAGACAGAAAGAGTCATGGTTTCCAGGAATAGAAAGGAGGGGGAAACGGGGAGTGACACTAATGAGTATAGGGTTTCTGTTTTGGGGTGATGAAAATATTTTGGAATCGTTAGTATATTCACTATACTAAATATACTAAAAATATACTAAAAACCAAAGTTCCATGTATATGAATTACAAATCCATTTTTAAAATCCCTCTAGGTAATGATGCTTTAACAACATTAGGTAAGTTAATTCCATGAGGCTTTATAATTATGGAACCCACGCTTTAGAGGGCTAGTTGTAGGATTTTTTTTTTTTAAGTAATCTCTACACCCAGCTGTTAGGAGTGAGTTGGACAGTTAGGGAGTCAGGGCTAGGGTCCCCAACAAGAAAATACGGAGTCAGGACAGTTACAATAAAACAGCACTGACATCCTGTTTTGTGGCCTTTGCAGAAATGACTTCTGCAAAACGCCCTAAAATAAGACAATTAACCACAAGCATTTGTCAATATCACAGGCAAGGGGCAGTTAAGACATAAGCCCCCAGATGTCAGCCAAAAAAGAGACCATCAGTGTGTAGACTAATCTAATAGGTAGATAAGTGACCAAAGCCCTCATTGGCACAGCTCAGCACACCCTGATTGCTTAAGATAGTTCTGCAAAAGAGCTCATAAAACCCCCTACACTTAGAAACTCCAAGGGCAACCCTCTCGGGGGGGGGAGGGGTCCCCACCCTCTTGGGGAACTTTATACTATCCCTCAATAAACTCTGCTTTGCTGCCCACTATGCATTGTCTGGTCTTCCTCTTCATTCTTCCATGTGGGCATGACCAGGAAGAGAATTTCTGCCTCTGCAACACAATGTGGGGCTTGAACTCACAACCCTGGGATCAAGAGTCTCATGCTCTATAGAATGAGTTTTAGGATTGAATGAGAGGCATATGAAGCAACTCAGCCTGAATCCATGCATATAGTAGGTGCCCAAGAAATGGTAGCTGTAGTAGTGAGAGTAGTAGTAGTACTAGCAGTGATTGCTGTTGGTTAGTGATGGGTATTAATTTTATGTGTCCACCTGAATGGGCTAAGGGATGCTCAGTGGGTTGGTCAGTATTTCTGGGTATAATTGCGAAGGTGTCTCCAAAAGAGATAAACATTTCAATCAGCAGCCTGCCTAAGGAAGATAGCCCTCCCCAGTGTTGAGTTGGTATGATCCAATAGTTGAGGGCCTCCATAGAATGAAAAGGCAGAGGAAGGGCAAATTCATGCTCTCTGCTTGAGCTGAGGCATTCATCTCCTACCTATGGGCATCAGCACTCTTGGTTCTTGGGCCTTCAGACCAGGACTTAACGCTATCAGTTCCCCAATTCTCAGACCTTCAGCCCTGTGCTGAGTTACACCACCAGCTTTTCTGGTCCTCCAGTCTATAGGTGGGAGACCATGGGACTTTTCAGCCCTATAACCATATGACCCAATTCCTATAATTAATTTCCTCTTACCTCCATCTATCTATATTGGTTCTGTTTCTCCAGAGAACTGTAATACAGCATATGTTACAAATGCAAAAATAAAAGAGACACGATGGGCTAGAGGTCTCAAGTTTGTTACTGGGTTTATAGATAGGACAAACAGTTGAGATCAAAGAGGAGATTGTGTGTCAGCCAAAACTAATTCCAGAATGGGTGGGCCTCCCCAACTCTCAATATTTTCCTCTCCCTTTTTATGAGTTGCTAAGTCTAGCAGCATGACTACGTTCCATTTGTTCCTTTAACTCTGTAAGACACACCACGGATTGTCCAAGTCTCTCTGGTAAGTTCCCATCACTCTAGCCAGGCAGAGACTTGGTATGTGCAAGCGTTCCCGCCCCTCACTTTCAGACACCTCAGAAATTCCTCCCTCAGCAACAAATCCTGTTAATTCCCACTACTATTCCCCTATTCCTCTTCCCACACATCCCAGCCCTCCTTGCCTGTCTACCTCTCACTTTCTCTCAAGCACATACAAGTAATCACATTTTAAATCACGGTAAATTCAAAATGGGGTCTTTAAGGGGCGCCTGGGTGGCTCAATTGGTTAAGCGACTGCCTTCGGCTCAGGTCATGATCCCGGAGACCCGGGATCGAGTCCCACATCGGGCTCCCTGCTCGGCAGGAAGCCTGTTTCTCCCTCTCTCAGTCCCTCTGCTTGTGTTCCCTCTCTGGCTGTGTTTCTCTCTGTCAAATAAAATCTTTAAAAAAAAAAAAAAATGGAGTCTTTGGGTGGCAAGACCAAGTACCTGAAGGCCAGCTTCTGAACACACAGTGCTTCATAAATTGGTGAGTGAGGGAAAGAAAGTCCAGGGGGTGCGGGGGTGTCAAAGGATAAATTTGGTGAAGACTTATTTGGACATAGATAATATATTCAGCTTATTAGCTAGAGAACATTCTACTTTGATGCATCCATATCAACGTTTAAATTAAGGTCTCTAATTTTGTTTTGAGTTCGGGCATTAGGTTTTCATTTCTTGTTAGCCAGAAAAACAGCAAACAGATTTAATAAGGCATTTTCAATGGCTCCGCGCACCTTCAGTGCATTTACCAAAAAGCCTTACAAAATTAAAAGCTGACTGCAGCCCAATTAGAATTACTAAGACTCTGCAGTGTAAAAAAGTGAGCCATTGAATTGTTAACTCTATAGGGGACCAGCCAGTGACAACCCCCCCTATGAATACAGTCCACCCCAAGAGCAGGATGCCTTTTTTCTCTCTGTGCTCAGCAGTCTTTTTAAAACAGAAATTTAGGGGCAATTGGGTGGCTTATTTGATTAAGTGTCCAACTGTGGGTCTCAGGTCTGGTTTTGATCTCAAGGTCATGAGTTCAAGCCCTGAGCTGGGAAGGGAGCCTACTTAAAATTAGGAAGGAGGGAAGAATGGAGGGCGGAGAGGAAGGAAAAAAGAAAGAGAAAGAATGAAAGGAATTTACTTTATGACAGATTTATCACTTCATTAAAAATAACAATGAGGGCACCTGGGTGGCTCAGAAATTAAGTGTCCGCTATTGGCTTGGGTCATGATCCCAGGGTTCTGAGATCGAGCCCCGCATTGGGCTCCCTGCTCGGTGGGGAGCCTGCTTCTCCCTCTCACTCCCTTTGCTTGTGTTCCCTCTCTCAGTGTCTCTCTGTCAAATAAATAAATAAAATTAAAAATTAAAAACAAATAACCATGAATTCATTAACATGTTTATGACATTTCTAAATAAGATAAATTAATTTACTATTTTAATATCTGTTCCTGTCTCAGTATTTTGGCTTAATTTGTGTGGTAATTGTGTTCACTTTTTAGCTGGTAAGACATTCCAAAAATAGAAACAATCTTTTTCTATTTTTAGCTCAGTCTATAAAGTTTAAGCAAATAATCCTCTTTCCAAAAACTGTACACACATGTTTCAAAATCATGGAAAAACCCAGCGGCAATGAGCTCACAAAAGAAAACACTGAAAATGTGGTCATTCAGATTTTTGACATCCTCACCCTGTGTTATAACTAAACATAGATCTCAGCTCAAGCTCAGAGATTTTATTATAATTTATAATGGAAATATTAAAAACACCACTTTGCATAGCACTAACCTTCCCAAAAAAATAACCTTTTTTCTAATCTGAAAGTTAGAGTTTCTCTTAAAAAATGAGACTGAAGAATATTAGTCCCTATCTCCTGATAAAATCTATTAGTGAATAAAACTGGACCCAAACTCTCCTTTCTCCCTTCTTTCATAATAGATTACAATTCCCTTAAAAAAAAAAAAAAAAAAAAAAAAAAAAAAGGTGGCTTAGTTCCCCTTTGATTAGGGCAATTTCCCACTTCTAAAATAATTTCTGGCCTGGGTGGCTAAATTGGTTAAACAACTGCCTTCCACTCAGGTCATGATCCTAGAGACTCAGGATTGAGCCCCCATAGGGCTCCCTGCTCAGTGGGGGAGTCTGCTTCCCCCTCTGACCTTTCCCCTCTCGTGCTCTCTCTCTCTCTCATTCTCTCTCTCTCTCAAATAAAAATAAAAACTAAATAAATAAAATAATTTCTGTTTGTTCACCGTCATCTAGTTCTTTAAAATCACCAAGTTTCAATCCAGCAATCATGCTCCTTGGTATTTACCCAAAGCAGCTGAAAACTTCTCTCCCCACAAAAACCTGCACACAGAAGTTCGGAGCAGCTTTATTTAATTACCAAAGCCTGGAAGCAACCAAGATGCCCTTTAGTAGGTGAATGCGTAAGTAAACTATGATACATCCAGATAATGGAATATTATTTAGCACTGGAAATAAATGAACTATGAAGTCATGGAAAGACATGGAGGAACCGTAAATGTATATTACTAAATGAAAGAAGTCAATCTACATACAGTATGATTCTGATTCTATGACATTTTGGAAAACATAAAACTATGAAGATAGTCAAAGATCAGTGGTTGCAAAGGGGATGGGGAGGGGAAGAGAAGAATGAATAGGGAGAGCACAGAGGATTTTTTTTAAGATTATATTTATTTTATGAAGAGAGACACAGCTAGGGAACACAAGCAGGGGGAGTGGGAGAGGGAGAAGCAGGCTTCCCACCAAGCAGGGAGCCCGATGCAGGGCTCGATCCCGGGACTCCAGGATCATGACCTGAGCCAAAGACAGATGCTTAACAACAGAGCCACCCAGGTACCCTGAGCACAGAGGATTTTTAGGGCAGTGAAAATTACCTTGTATGATGTTATAATGATGGATACATGCCATTATACATTTGTCCAAACCCAACGAAGGCCCAACACCAAGAGTGAGTCCTAATATAAACTATGGACTTTGGGTGATCATGTCCTGTTGATGTAGGTTCACCAACTGTAATAAATGTATCAACTCAAAAAAAATATATCAACTCAGATGGGGGGGTAGGCTGATAATCAGAGAGGCTATTTATCCATGGGCACTGGGTATAAGGGAAATCTCTATACTTTCTGCTCACTTTTCACTGTGAACCTAAAACTGTTCTAAACAAATTAAGTCTTAAAAAAAATCAAGTTTTAAACACAATGGAAACTCTTCTTACGAATGTTCTCGCTCTTTTCAAAGCCTAAATTTGTATATGTCAGTATTTTTGGATCACCATATTTTTGGAACCGGGCAGCGAGCCCCTAAAAAGCAGAACACTGACTCTTCCGTGCTGGTTACCCGGACCTGGTACAGAGCCACATGCCTCCGCACAGTCACGGCAACAATTCACATCTGTTTCCTCGCTCCAGCTTGAGGTTCCTCCAACATGTCCACCAAGCCGCCTATACTTGCGTTTCCCCAAGAGGAGAGTGCCTGGGTATGCCCAGTGCGATTTTCAGGTGCACAGAGCAAGCACACTTTCCAGAAGCCCAGACACCGGAGCCAAGTCCCTGAATAAGTGCCCCTCCAGAAGCTCTAAGACAGAAGGTCCCTCTGGGTTCACAGCTCATCAAAGTAATGCACAGGTTATAAACCATCATCTGCCTCCTAGTCTCCGCACACAGCTAGAGGAGGGACATAACGGAAAAACGTCTCTGCGGGCTTTGACAGGAGATATAAGGGATGAGAAGGTATAAGCAGGAAAGGGCTTCTCAGTTCCCTTTGTGTTTGAATCTGCTTTGATTTTTCAAATGCTTACAGCTAGGGAGGTCTGAGACACTGCTCTCCTCACCTGGAATTTTTCAGATATGACAGGGGTTCTGCTCTGGATGAAGGGAAGATAAACCAGCTTTCAGAGGAGATCAGAAGTCATCTAAAGTGGTCTGACTGATTTGCACAGAGCCCCTTGGAGTCTTCCTCTCTGCAGAGACAGCTGGGCAGGGGCTCCGGGAGGGGCCTTCAGGTGCACCAGCGTCTACCCACACACGACTGGGTGTGTGAGCTCCGGCAGCTCATGCTACATCTCCCATTTCCACCTTGCACATTTCAGAGGTTAGACTTAAGATCTCCAAGGTCCCTTCCAAGCTTCAGGAATCTATGAAATATGTGCTCAGTTAAATGCCCATGATTGGTTCACATCTGGCAGCCTTGGCTCAGGTCCAGACCCCACTAAATGCACCTGCTGACCAGTCTCCAAGGCCTGATGTCATGAGGATGCCAAAGCCCCTGGGACTTTTCAGGAGACCTAGAGTTGGTTCCTTATCTCAGGGGAGAAGTTTGCAAGAATGAATGCCTACAACTCCATGGAAGGGGTCACCTGCCTTCTCTCTAAGGTAGCCCTTCTCCAAGATCAAGGATCAGGAAGGAAGGAAATAATATCTACTGAACACTTATCGCATGCCAGGTATTTTCATACATTATCTCATTAATCCTTACAACAACCTCAAAGTCTTGGGGACCCACCTCTTGCCTGCAAAGCTGTGGGGTCAGGACTTCTGTCTCGTGTGTCCAAAAGGTGGTACTCCTGCCCCAGTGGGTCTGGAGGGCAGAGAGTCAAGACAAAGAGGATTTTTTTTCCCATATCTTAGGATCTGATGGGAGCTTTGCCTTGTAGTTCGGATTTTTTTTTAATGGAAACATTTGTCCTCAGCCTATCTTACCATTGTGTTTGGAAGCACATAATTTGTTTGGTTTCACAGGTTCACAGCATAGAGAGGAATTTGTTTCCATGTGTCTCAGGATGAATCATAGCTCCAGGTTCACCCACATCTGATTTAGATGATATTTAGATGAGACTTCAGACTTCAGACTTTTGAATCGATGTTGGAACCAGTGAAGACACTGGGGGTTTGGGAATGGAATGAATGTGCTTTGCACATGAGAAAGACATGAATTTGGGGGGCCAAGGACAAAATGCTATAGACTTCATGTCCGTATCCTCCCAAAATTCATGTTGAAACTGAATCTTCCATATGATAGGATTTGGAGGAGGACTCTTGGGAAGTGATTAGGTCATGAGAGTGGAGCCCTCCTAACGGGGATTAGCATCCTTACAAAAAAGACCCCACAGAGCTTCTTGCCCCTTCCACTATGCCAGGACACATGGAGAAGAGGGCCCTCTATGAACCAGGAAGTGGTCCTCATCAGACACTGAATCTGCCAGCACCCTGATCTTGAACTTCTCAGCCTCCGGAACTGTGAGAAATAAATTTCTGTTGCTTATAAGCCATTTCACCTCTGATGTTTTATTACAGTAACCTGAAGGAACTAAGAAAAGTAAAAATAGTGGTAATAGAACATAATGTGTATTGAGAGAACGCCATCTACAAACACCACTAAAACCAGCAAACATTTAAAAAGTGCTCATTATAGGGTAGTCATCGTTCTGAGCATTTACAATATGCAGAAAGGGATCAAGGTTACCCTATTTCTTTTTTTTTTTTTTGAAGATTTTATTTATTTATTTGACACAGAGAAACACAGCTAGAAAGGAAACACAAGCAGGGGCAGTGAGAGAGGAAGAAGCAGGCTTCCCACCAAGCAGGGAGTCCAACTGGGGGCTCGATCCCAGGACTCTGGAATCATGACCTGAGCCGAAGGCAGATGCTTAACGACTGAGCCCCCTAGATCCCCCTGGGTTGCCCTATTTTGAATGGGGAAACTGCAGAGGCAGAACCAGCACTCAGGCCCGAGCATTCTGTCCACTTAACCCCTTTCCAACACAGTTCCTAATTATTTCAAAATCCTGCTGCAAGATATTAGTTATTGTATCTGGCAGATGAAGACGCTGAGGGTCACAACGGCAGAGCTGGGTAGAGCTGAGGCTCTCTCTACATCAGCAGGAAAAGCAAATGGTCCCCGGTGCTATCAACACAGCGCTTCGTGCTCTAAGATTTCAGGGATCTCTTCTGGTCGAGAGAAGTTCTGAAGACACCTGCCAGCTTCCAGTCAAGAGCTGGCTTTGTCGGGTAAGAAGTTCTGCTGGTTTTGTGGGGCTGGGGGCTGAGCCAATGCTGGCTAGGCTACGTGGAGGTGTGCATGACATGGAAGTAGATGCTAATAACCAAATAAAGGAGCAAGGAAGAAAAAAGAAAGGAAGCATATTCTCTTTGGGTCCAAGGAAGCAGGGCCCTGCTCAAGGCTACAGCTGGCCGGGGCAAGGACCAAGGAAATGGAAGTTGCAGCACGCTCTCCATGGAGGCCACACCGGGAGCTGGCGAACCGCCTCAACCTGAACCTGATGTGACCAGGGACAAAGCAGAGGCTGGACTCTTGGGTGTGGCCAAGGTGACCTCAGTGACCTCAGTGATCCTCAGTGATCCTCAGTGGAGAGCTGGCTTGGCTGAGGGACTAAAGAACCCTGATCTCCCAGCACCCAGGAAATAGCTGGATGGGGTGCATATCCCTGCCAAAGCTTAATGACAACCTGATTCTTTTTTTTTTTTTTTTTTTTTTTTTTTAAAGATTTTATTTATTTGACAGAGAGAAACACAGCCAGAGAGGGAACACAAGCAGGGGGAGTGAGAGAGGGAGCAGGCTTCCCGCCGAGCAGGGAGCCCGATGTGGGACTCGATCCCGGGTCTCCAGGATCATGACCTGAGCCGAAGGCAGTGGCTTAACCAACTGAGCCAC